>CAEGAD010005408.1:0-66665 GCA_903067055.1 Poeciliopsis paucimaculata | reverse complement strand
AGTCACAGAAAAACATTATTACACAACATGCCATATCACATGACACTACTATTTTGGGAAAAATTACACACAAAGAATACATTCAAACAATATTTTATTATACACATATGTGTATACACAATTTATGTAGACAAATGATTTCGTCCTACACCTTTTGTGAAGTCATTCCCAAGAGCCATAATAGACAAAAATTCAATGCATCACACGTGTTAAGCTGTGGTTATACACCTGGCCAGTAGGTGGTTTCATGAGCACATGAAGCCTCAAGAAATGAACCCTTTCTCGAACCACTTGGCTCAAGTGGTTCAATGCCTCATGAGGCTTCATCTCACCATCACTAGTAATCGCCATAATGGGTGAAACCAGAGATGAGGAAGAGCCAAAACAGCGATGTGGAGATTTATTTCAACTTAAAGACTTGACTTTACACATGAACAAGTCAAACTAAAAAAAACTACTGACGTAAAAGCACACAAGAATCCTGACCCAGGTAAAGGCATGACTAGAACTTAAATACAACGTAAGACAGGTGAGCAGGATTACTGATCAGGTAACACAGGTGGAAAACATGAGCTAAATTACCAGAGAGAAGGCTGAGCTGAGAAGCTTAAGGGGAAGCTTAGACAAAGAGTAGCGGAATAAATGCAAACCAGAAATCAAACCTGACATCTCGAGGATAACAGACCTGCTCAACACGAATGAAAACCAAAACATGGAAACCAGAACATAGCAGGCCTGAAGTATAGAGATAAGAATAATTGAGGCCAGAACAGAGTGCTGTCCCAGCCTTGACCCTAGATAGGTCTCCGTTATCGAGGGACACCTAGATAAGATTAACTGAAACAAAAATCTAATTTAAATAAAAAGAATGGGAAAAAACCCCCCAAAAAACCCCACCACAAAAATCACCAAACACTCAGACATCATGACAATAATGTGATAATGTCAGAGTTTAATGTTAATGATGTTAGTTCATTCTAGAGGACCAGTTTGTTCACTGGTCAGTACAGTACAGTAGCCTTTCAGTTGCTAAGTAGTTAGCATAAGCTAGTGCTATTTTCAACATTTACAGTTTGGGCAAAGAGTCAGTCATGAAGTTAAATGATTAATATCCAGTAATTTCTTGCTCTCTTTCACAATTAAATTATTTGGACATTCTCCTTCAGAATTTTCTGGAAGGGAACAAAATTTATTGTTTCATCAAAATGTCAAGTTGGTCAACGTCTTTTTTATTCACATTTTCTTTTTGGCAAACAGAAAAAGTTTGCTCAAAATTGCCATGACAACTGGATGAAAACATAGCTACTGCTGTGAGCAAGTCACTGTAAAAACAGGGCAAAGGTTTGCAGTTCAATTAGCAAAGACATGGGGATGGAAAAGCCTTTCTTCCTGGATCGATTGATCTTCCTCCAACATACAGCATAGGCAGCCAATCAGCTCATCTGATTTACAGCAACATCAATTGTTAGCGACTGAAAGTCAAGGACTATTTCAGTGGGTGAACAAAATATTCAACATTTTTGTTAAATAAGAGTAAATACGCACAGACATGTTTCCTCTATGTCGGTGCATGTTACATAGCAAATTAAAAATGTGTAATGTCATATTCTGGTGATCCCAAACACTTGCTGGGGGAGAGAATCAAAATACTTTGAAAGGTGTGGGTCCTTTTAAATCCACCCACATTTTCTCACCACAAAAAAACTACATGAACGCCATGTAGACTAAAAACATATTGAAAATGTTGATGAGTTTGAAGGAGAAAAGGGAATTGAAGTCCACTCACCTTTTCAGTAAGCAGGCAGTGCTGTAACTGAGGGACTCATAACCCCTTGTAGGTCAAGCTGAGCTGAGAGCTGGCAAAATTTCTCATTTGTAGTGTTGGCAGTTTTATGTTTTTATTTACTTTATTTTTTTTTTAGAAAAAATATTTTTTTGACCAACCAACCAACCAACCAAAAAACAGCTTGCCTTTCTGATAGTGACTCCACATAAAAATCTAATGACCAAAACATGCACAAATAGAAAAAACGTTGTCTTTCCTGAGCGCATCAGTCACTTCTCCAGTGGTCAGCAGAATATATATATATGTGTGTGTGTGTGTTTAAATTTATTTATTGATTTATTTTAATAAAGTTCCTCTGCTGAAGTTGAGGTCGGCGCAGTGAAACAATAAGCATCCTGACATGAGCAGCAGTGGAAATAGCAGTTGGTGTCCATTGGCTGGTGGCGCATTACTGTGTGTGTGCGTGTGTGCGTGTGGTGTGTGTGTGTGTGTGGTGGGGTTGCTTTTCTTTTTCACGCGTCACCAGTGGGCGCTTCTTCCTGCGCACATCATAGCGAGCAGAGCCCGGGGATGCGCGCAACGCGAGCACCGTCTCAGTCAGTCAGCGGCGCCGCAGCTGTCCTCCCCTCTCTCTTCTCCTCTCTCTCTCCATGTCTTTCCTTCCAGGCTGCATCGTTTAGGAGCGCACGCGACGCAGCGGAGGAGCTCGAGGAAACGCGTCGCCCCCTGCAGCCCCCTATCCCCCCCCCCTCGGATTCCTCACATTTCCTCCTGATTGTTGGATTATCGGAGGCAGAGAGGGGCAGCGCTCGTCCGATCCTGTCCGAGTCGGCCGGCTGTGATTTCTTCTCCCGGAGCAAAGAGCGCCTTCCTTTCTTTTTTTTTTCTTTCTTTTTGGTTCTTTTTCTCCCCCACCAACCAAAAGAGTTGCAGTGTGTTGAGTGAGAAATGCTTCTGAGCCACTGAATCTAACGGATACTGGACTTACAACTCAAGCAGGTTGATGAAGAGGAAAAAATCTGCATCATAGCAGCTGTAAGTCTTCACTCTGATATTATCACTGCATGCTTTAACCCCCAACTGCAAGATTTATGAAAGAAACAAAAAACTATAAGTTTGCAACATAGTTTGACACAAAAGAGAGAAAAAAAAAACTACCTATAGACATGAGTTTCATCTTAATTTGTGAGAGAATGCACTTGCAGGCGCGGTGCTGATTGCTGCGTTTCTAGACGAGCCTCAAATGGTTTGGATGGTCCTGGTGGGGATTCTCACTGCTGGGGCTCATTTCCCTCCATCTAGGAAGGAGTCCATATGGTGCCGCTCTGCTCAGTCAGTCAGTCGTCAGTCAGTCAGTCAGAGAGAGAGAGAGGCGCAGCATCAGGACCAGAGGCTCCCAGTCAAACTTAAGAGTTCACCATCAATTCACTTTTAGAAGACATTCAGATCCAATCGGACCTGAGAGTTGAGTCCATCCAGGTCTGGAGAAGAACAAGGGTGCTGTGGTGAATTATTTAGATTGAAGCTGGTTTATATCTACAAGTTGCCAAACAATGTCAGGACCCCCTCTTTAATAAAAGTAATAATGGTGGAGACCCACAGGGAGGGAGGTATGGAGGGGGCAGTAATTAGGCAGATCACTTTAACAGCTCAGCACAGTCATTCTGGGTAAACTAAATATTTACCCACCACTGGGTCTGACTTTTTCCCCACCCAAACAGACAGAACGGCGAGAAAGAAAAAAAAACAGAAAAAAAAAAAAAAAGAAATGCAGCCGACCGCATCTTCAAAGTATCCTCTTTATTCAGAGGGGACTCTGCCCCCTCTACTCCCCTTCTCTCCTCATGTTTATTTATAGATCCTTTTTGCACATATTTGGAGAATAACAAGCAGCAGCCAAATGAGAGGTGAAACATGGCTTTTCTTTCTTTAGACCATGCAGGCAGTTACACTGTAATGCAGCAACATCCAGCATGGCAGTCTGTGTGTGTGCGTGCATGTGTGTGTGTAGGGGGTGAGTTTGTGCTGTGGCACCATTTGCTTTCAAAAGCCCCTTTTTTTGATTGAACCAGAGAGGCAATTACAGTCTACAGCCAGTTTTCTTTTCTTCTTTACCCTCAGAAAGCTGTGAGATAAATTGAAGAGAATAAGAAAGAAGAAATAGTAAAGATCCAGCCCAAGTGTCTGCTACTCCTCGTTTTTGTCCTCCAGTTATGTGTTTAATGGCTGGATGGATCTGGGATGGCGGCGTGTGCGTGTGTGTGTGGGCGTGTGTGTGTGTGTGTGTGAGGGGGGAGTAGATGCCCCCCTCTCTTTCTTTTTTTAAAGTGCAATTTACTCTCCAGCCCCCTGCGTTGGACGTGGGTCCTGCTGTCTTCCAGGGCATAAGGGATTTCTCTCGTGGAGAAGCTCACAGCTGGATGTGTGATGGAGGATCCTGGCCAGATGTTGAGAGCGATAATAGCGATCAGATTTCACAACACTGAAATCTGTCAGTCCGACATGGTTTTCTGGTTTGAGGTGGCACGGTATGGACCAGCAGCCATGAGTAAAAATGTTAAATTCACAGCATCTAGGAATTTGTTACGAGATGTTTAACATGAGCTAACTGTATGGAGAGACATTTGTTCTAATTGCATTTCAAAAGTGAAATTTCAAAAAACAAGAATACGTTTTCAGAGTAATTTACAGCATGTATGTAATAGCTTTTTTTCAAGAAACCTTTCTACTGCTGGAACAATATTGCAAATTTCTTTCCATGACCCTTTGTTCTTATTTTGATATATTGGCAAAAAATACAGAAAAAATAAGCTGCTGACAGAGACAAATATATATTTTGCATACTGTTCTACTGGACGACTGACACAATTGTTGAAAATAAAAAAAAGGCCAAAGAAAAAGGCAGATCTTACTGGTATAATAAATATAAATGTATATAGCTGGGCTAAATGCTTTCATGGTGATGATTTGATGAAAAAGATTACCACAGAATATTTTACTGGTTATGAATTTTTAACCTTGTAAAAGCTTGTTACACTTTGATAACAAATGTCAGAGTTTCATTTCAAAAGCATAGTTCAAACTTATTCTGTCATATATTCAAAGCTGACCTCAGGCTCAGCTGCCTTACACTGTCAAGTTTATACATTTTCTATTATTATTTTCCAAAAAGCTTCACAGTATAAAACTGTACCCTCAAAATATGGATGAAAGAGTACAAGATCTTTATAGATATAGAAACTCATTCACACGTCTGGCTAATTTATTGTTATGGTTCAATCAGCGTGAAATAGTATTCATAAATTTGTTCGTTTTCCATACATAAACCCTTGCAGGCTGCTCTTTCAAAACTTTTGATATGGTCCAATCAGACGTCCTCCAAAGTACCGCGGCCACACGAAGCAGGACACATTTAAACAGACAGGGCACTTCCCCCTGAGTTCAGTGTTTCCGAAGAAAAGATGCTGTCTTCGGTCTAAATAATGTGTAAACATGTCTGACAAGGCAAATAGTAGATGTCTAAAAGTGTTTGAAAAATTGTCAGGGTTGCCTGAATAGGCTTGACATAGCAAGTCTTTCTGAACCAAAGGGCTTAACAAAAGGACAAAAGAAAGTAACATTTTCTATGTATTTTTCTGGGCCAAATCAGAGCAATGATTGGACGACCTGGAATGTTGCTGTTTTCTTTAAAAAAAAAAAAAAAACATACAGATAAAGAAGTATCTATACATTTTAGATAACTGTATTCTCAAGACAAAAGACATTTGGTCTTGAGACAGGAGATTAAGGAACGGGGGAGAAGGAAGCACAATGTAGCCTCAAAGAAGCTAGCTCCAAGCCATCGGCTAAAGCGATTAGCTAAAGCTACTGGCATCAACTGAAATCTGCTGAGCAACTGAACTGTTTCTTGTATATTACTAAAAGTGCAGAATCATGTAAGATTGACGTCTTTGAGCTTTACATTATGTTTTAATGTTATTTCCTCATCAAAAAGACATATGGGGAGATTCCTTTATCTTTCAATCTCCATGGCAACCATTCAGCTGCATAAAACGCCTTGAAGGGGACTGGGTGTCACCCTGAAAGAGGAAGCTCCTCCTCTCAGTTGCAGTTTAGCTAGCAGAAATTAGCAAACAGCTGGTGGAACTGCAAACCTACTGAGCTCATTGTAGGAGCTACTTCTCAGTGCATAGCTAGTAAAGAGGTTGTTAAAGGGTTAATAGAGAAGTGAAGGCGGACTGTCAGAGCAGGAGTTCTTAAAGAGACAGACCCAATTTCGAGGCAGTAAATTATGAAGTCATCTTGCTTCTAAATCATATTTGATATTTACAACATTTTTATAACAAGTGGCGCTAAAAAAGTTACTTTATTGCGCCGTAAAATTACAGCTAGCATAATGGGGCTGGAAAACACATAACACCGCCCTTTTAACTAGTAACTCCAGCATCACTTGTTGCCACAAATGACTTTGGTATGATTCTGTCTGAGTTTGTTTCATGAATGACAGTAAGTGTTTTTGAAGCTCACCAGACTATATAATGGATACAGATCACTATTATCTATTCTATGTTATAGGTCAATCCAAATGAATTTTTGAAGTTAGGAAAAAGATCATTGCTTCATTAACTGCTTAGTGTCAGTGTAGTGCCGTTGGGGCCCTTCGCCTTCATCACACATGTAAAGGTTGATCATCAGTTCCAAAGTGAATAAAGAAGCTTTTGTTTTATGCTCTGCATTTTGCTGCACTCCGACGTTAATTTTGTATTTGTCGCTTGGATCACATGGCTCAGAGAAGAAAAACAGAAAAAAAGACATCTGTTTATTGTGAATTCTTCATTTACTGGCCAAGACCCAGAGCAGCTGTGTATTCAGATTGTGTGGCGTCTCCTCGTTTACCAGGTTCTCCTTCACTGTGATTGGATGGAGATGGCAGCGGATAGCCGTAATGACAATAACAACACCGGAATGAGATGCTGCACTGAACACACCACACCTCCAAGTCCCTGCCAGTGGTGTTCAATTTGCTCAGGATGAGGCTTTATTTTTCCCTAGCGTGATCTGATAGGTGTGTCTCTCCCAGGTTTGTGGTGCTTTTGTGCATCTTGTGATCGGAATGCAAACCTTGAGCATGTACTGCGCTTTGATAAAAACTCTCCTTTCCTACCCTATTAGATTCTTTTGCAATTATGCTGCCCTCAGGGGGGAAATGGATGCCTTTAACCACCTCTCCTATCAATTATGCGCCAAACAACAGCCCCACTAACCAAGAAGTCATCTCATTTACTCTGCAATGCGTTTAGCCAATGACTTCCATTAGGTTTAGCTTCTGTGGAGGTGAAAGTGCAACGCCTCATTACATTTGGCACAGCAATCTTTCGCTCATCATTTCAGCTGAGAAAGCTGAAGGGGAGGGAAGGCGGGAGAGAAAGAAAATGCTACTGCATCTTCAGTGCAACAAATCTCAGAGGGCAAAATTTTATTTTTAGGCGTTTCCGTTTTTTTCTGTAGACGGAAATTAGGATTCTATCTTTTTTATTTGTCCTCTCAGATTCATGAAAGCTTTGGGTGCTCCTGCTCTGTAATGGTTGAGGTTATTGAAGCTTTTTGAGAGTGAAAAAATGTCCTAACAACTGCAAAAGAGATGGACCTCGGTGTGAAATTGAAATCTGCTTTAGAAAATATGAATTTATCCTTTTATGCAACAAGTTTTTTTTTTTTTTTCATTTACATAATACAGATACACAAAATACTCAAAGTGAAAGAAGTCCTTTTAGGGGTTTTTTTTACACCCAGGGACATACATTCATTATATCAGCAGATACTCTTTGCTACTGTTCGATTTTCAAGGACAGTTTTTCCCAAGAAAATTTTCCTTTTATCATCTTGAAACTTCTAGGATTGAAGGGTCGGGATGGCAAGAATGGATCATCCAGAAAGAGCATGGTCCTTAGCGTTACACTCAAACTGAAAAAAAATGTGGCACACATTAGCCCCCTCTCTCCTGTAGCCCCCTCAAAGCATGTAATCCAATGCGATGGCTTTTTAGAGTGGCAAAACACCCACTAAATGTTTGAAAGACGCCACGAAATCCACTCTGAATTTGGCTGTGCCTACAATTATAGGAGACGAGAAACAATTACTGGCACCAGGACAGTTAAGCAAAGCCAACACTGGCCATTAAGTTATAATCAAGCAAATGGCTTGACGTTACCCTTTTACTTTTTCTACTGTGCTTCAAATAGTGCTGGAAGACTTTCCATACCATGATGTTCACGATGTTCACCAGTAAGACCTATAGACAATAATGAGCATTTACTATGTAGGTCTTTGTCAAGTATTCCAAAGATAGCTCTGGGTTAATCCACACAACGGTGTTGTGTTGTACGGATAAGGGGTTGTGTTGAATCCTTAATCCTGAGAAGCATATCATTTTCCACTTACTCTGATGTAGGTCAGACCTCAAGCAAAGCCCCTCCTTTTTTTTCCTCTGAATTGCAGTGTTAGAGTCTTCCATTCCACATAAAGAGACTGAACCAGTGTCCACTGGTTCCAGTAATAAATAAGTCATGGCTCTGAGTGATGCTGAGAATCATGAGAAATGGATTTAAATGTCAGCGAAATTGCACTGTCTATTTTGATGGTTCGCTAGCTTACCTGTGTGTGTTTTGCTTATAATTGAGCACTCATAAGATGTGGTCCATTTTAGATAGAACTTAGTAAAATGCAGATTCTGGGCCACAAGAACGCATGAGGGGTGTCTGAGCTTAAAACCAGATGGACCAATATAAAATTTGGGCAGTTGTTGAAATCCATTATTAATATTGCTGTTATGGTCGATAACCACTACTTAAATTACTTTTATTGCCATTGTGCATGAAGAATAACAACAAAATTAAAAAAAAAAAAAAGGTGCACACGTATATATGGAATAAGCCGATGCCTTTAAATGTTTTGGTGAGCCCAAACAACAGGAACTTACGGGTTAGAAACAGTCCAAAATCAAGGAGAAGAAAGAGTTCAACTGGCTGCTGGAGCCTCCTGCTGGCCTGGACAGAGCAGATTAATTTATCCAATTTGAAGATGAATGGTCTGAATCCTTAGAGGAAAAATGATTCTTGGTTCTGGGGCTTTTTCTGTAGCTCATCACTTTCAATCCTGGCCTGTGCAGGACGCAGGGCCATCATTCAGTAAACCAATAGAAATCTATGTGCACACATCAAAATTCAACAAATAATAATGACTGTATTAAATATATTACATTGAGTCATTAAAATATCAATAAATATATAGTGTATAAGTACATTTCAATTGTTTAAATAGTGTTGCATTATATTATTTAAATCAGGAAAACAATACAAAAACTGCTTTGATTTACATTTTAGTCATTGTTGAACAATAATAAAATCCTCAGTTATTTTGTGTAAAGGGGAAACAAGAGAAACACATGCCATTCTGCCCATAGTATATAATAGGGCAGGATTTGCTAGCAATAAGGCTAACTGGCCCATAATATTACGTGGAGCAGCTAAGCTCGCAGAAGCCAACAATACAACTACTGACTCACCAGTTCTGTTTCGAAGACAAATACAAAATCTTTTCTCCTCTTCCAGGTCTTTGATTGGATCCTATCAACACATTTAATTTGAAGTTTTTAGAAGTAGATCGCCTACCTGCCTACTTAGAACGCCTACTTGCAGCAACTCCTCTCCAAACTTCTCTGTGGTCTGACTGACACACAGTTCATACAGCGAGAAAATGATATTTCTACCCGGGTTGCACATCCTCAACACTTTATTATCGGCATAGGTCTGCATGGATTCAATATGTGTCAGATTATCTTTCACATCCCTTCATGACCTCAAGGGATATATAAATTGTATTGATCAAAACTCATGGTTACTCAAAAAGAGTACGAAAAATTAGCGCTAATGGCTGATATAATCCGGGAGTGTTCATTAGTAATGTAATAACTGTATGCTTTACTGACATCATGCAGCCCTATTAATAATATGCTTTGGTGTAAAGGTCACATTGACTTATTTGTAAATTTTGACATTGTGTAGAAAGAAAGTCTCCGCAGCGTGTAGCTCATGCTCTTATGTTGGGGAAATTAGTTTGAACTAAATCTTCAACACTAATTAGCAGACACTTTTTTTTCCCTCCCATGTTTATTCAGTGCTGCTTCCTTAATAACTTCTGCTACCACATCTGTAACTCCTCACAAAAACAAATCTTTGGCTGACTTAACAAGCAATGTGTTTTCTGGTCAGAAAATTCAGAAAATTGTTTTGTTATGTACGTTATTGCGTTGTTCCTCTTTGTTGCATTGGAGAAAAAACTCCCAGTAGTATACAGAGCTTCAAGTGGGCCATGTTATAAATGCTGGAGCATAACATGTTGTCTCCACTTTATATATGAGAGGTACAGCACAAATAATTCCGGGTTTTATAGATATTTACTGACCTCCAGCATGCTAAGCCAGAGTCGTTGTACAAGGTGTAAAGCTGAGGTAAAAATGTGGGATTATTACCACCTATATCTGCAAGAAATAACTTCTAATTTGTGCTGTCAGATACTTTCAGAGCACAGAATGAAATACATTGAAAGGGTTTAACGTGAAGACAGTTTTGTTGCAGATTTCAAAATTAGAAAAGGAATGCACATATTAATGACATTTTCCAACTAATCTATGGTACAAAGGTGCACCTAGGTTTTAAAATGTCTCAAAGAAGAAGAAAAAATCCTTCATATTATTCTGCTGGTTTGATGTCCTTTTAATTAAATGTCAGAGAAAGTGCTAGAAAGACAAGAGTTTTCTCTGCATGGGAGATAGATTTATAGCTGAATAGAAATAAAACTGATCAACTGTTTGGGGCCCTGCTTATTTGCAGCTCAGCATTTGCAGATTCACTTATGAGCTGGTTTTTCCTGTGGAATGTAATTCAGAATTATTTGTGAAAAATCTACCTATTGCAATCTTTTAATGGAGCTCGGAATGTAAGTGGGCATTCAGCTTTTAGTCATTTGTCATATAGTAAGCTCACATACGTCTCCTGGTGATCAGCCTCAGAACTAAGTTTGATAGTTGCTGAGCAAATTAGTTGGTCATCAACTAAGTTTGCTGATCAACTTAACTACCCA
Source organism: Poeciliopsis paucimaculata (assembly GCA_903067055.1). Taxonomy (NCBI): domain Eukaryota; kingdom Metazoa; phylum Chordata; class Actinopteri; order Cyprinodontiformes; family Poeciliidae; genus Poeciliopsis; species Poeciliopsis paucimaculata. The sequence goes on along the minus strand of CAEGAD010005408.1, from coordinate 55,738 downwards.
GGTTTATCAACCTAGTTACCAAGTAACATTGCGCCCAGGTGCGATGCCATTTGATGCTCCATTGGCTGGCGTTGGCAGAGAAGCGAATCCAGGAGTGGCATTCATTTTACTTGGCAGTGATTGGCTGAACTCCCAAGAGCAGAGATAAAGAAGACTGTAGATTTTAGCTTCTGCTGTAGATCTGAGACGTTTTCTATCAGGGCGTTCCAAGTATTTTAGTGATTCACAAACACTTGCAGTCCCTAAACATCCTCCACTATACTTCCAATGACAAAAACAATCAATGTATGGAGTACATACGTTAAAGAAAGAGACAACACTTTAACTGACGGGATCTAGGCAAGATACAAAGTGGTTAGCAAATGACAACAATTAGAAATCATTGTACACATTTTTGTGTTAAAAATTTTATTCAAGCCATGGAAATATAACCAGATTATTATGCTGTGAGAATTTCACACCAACTCTCAGCCACTAATGATCACCATTGCCTAAAGCATTCCAGGGAATATTGCAACTTTTCAGGTTGCAATATTCAACTGTCATCACACACACTGTTGGAAATGGAACTCCCCATGTGCCGAGCCATTGCATAACCCTGCCATCCAGCTTCGTGCATTCATGCAAACCCTACCAAACTCAGTTATGTGCTGCCTGGTGCATCTACGAGGCATCTTCTGTCAGGACACTGACAACCGACAATGTTTCATCACTTTCTCTGGTAGATCTCCTTACAAATAGAACAGTATACACAACCACCTCCGGTCTGCAGGTGCATCAGATTTCACCCAAATCATGCCATCTTCATGGGTGTAGTAACACAATTAGTACTTATTTTTGCCGAATTCCAACTCTTCACAACTCACAGGACAAAATGGTATAATTTAACCACCACATCAATGAAATGGGCATGATGTATTTATGAGTTTAGACCAATAAGAAACCAGGCATTTGTCATTTGAATGATTTTTGTTACTGACTAGTTTCTGATTGACCAATGACATTGAAGCTCCACATTTGTTTTTTAAGGTTGCCTTAATAAAATTGCTCTTTGTATAATTGTAAGTATTTCCAGTGGTAGTATTTGAAGTTACTTTAAAAATAATTTATATTTTTAAATTGTGGGACTTTTAAGTTGGGTGTCCATCCCAGTATATAAAAATAAATATGTTTACAATGCAAAGTAAAAAAAAAAAATCTTTAAGCATTTTTTTATTTTTATGTTTTTTTGAGTATAAACTCTGACTTCCATGAACTACTTGTAAAAAAATATATATTTTTTCCATTATTTCATTGCTCATTTCATTGCTGACAGACAGTAAAAATTTGTTCAACGGGCATAATTTTATTTACATAAAAAATCAGGTCTGAAGGGTTAAAAGGGCACGAGTAGCAAAATTAGCTTTATGTTTAAAACCGTTTCGCATTTAATCCTTAATTGGGTAACAATGATGACTTATTTATTTATTTATTGTACTTACAATGCCAGAGCTCTGCTAATGTTTTGGCATCACTGGTTGTCCTCTGCTGCTTGTTAGTCTAATCATTTTTAAGACTCGAAAAGAAAAGCAGCAATGATGTTGCTTAATAGGACACCAAACAGATTGTTAAAGTAGGAAGAGGCATTTTGTAGAGTGCTGGTGCACAGTCTGCCAGCTCCTATTAATAGTCAAATTGGGGGAGAGAATTTTTTTTTTTTTTTTTTTTTTTTTGAGGTCAATCATTTCCTTCTCCCCTCGCTGCTCTTTAAAGCTGAAAGAATCTGCTTGTTAGGCGGCGCGGGAAGCAGCCACAGCAAAAGAAAATGCAGCTATTTAGCAGCTGCTGCTTCTTCCGCACCAACTGAAGAAAACGGCACCGCCGGCTTGTATATCCTCAAGCTTTTTTTTTTTTATCCGTTCGCGTCTCCTGTTTCTCCACGCGTCTCCTCAACACTTTCTCAAGATTCTCATTCCTCCTCAGTCGGTGAAACTCAAAAATAATAAGAAGCAATTATGTAACTTAGTAGCGCTGTAATCATGTATTTTTTATGTATGCTTGTCGTATTTGGATCAAAATGTCACATTTTAATCACACCAGTAATTACTTTCTCTTCAGATTAAATTCTTTTATTCAACGGAGAGCATTCCATTCAGAAGCAATTGGATGAGATACTCATTAGCCCTCGGCAACTGAAGATGATGTTACCATGGAAACAAATTGTTCTGCTATCAATCACCGGATGCCTTGCAGGTAAGACATCTTAGCACATATTGTATTTCAGTCTCAGTACACCACAGCTTGCTGTCATGGTTGATGTCACCAGAACATTTCCTCTAAAAATGTGTCTGGGGTATATTCATTACACACGATTACTTTTTTGCCGCTGTTGCGTTTTCTCTGTGGCGTAACAGTCTGCAGTGCTGGGTAAAAATATTGGCCCCCCCAGAATTTTTTTTGTCATGTGTCGTATCATCAATACCTTTTAAATTTCAGATAAAAATACACGACATACGTGAAGGACTTGTGAGGCAGAAATTGAAACTAATTTTTAAAAATCTGGATCATTGCAGTTATTGTATACGACAGAGTGTTAGGGCCATGCAAAGAATTGTTTTTTTGTTTTTTTTCAGTTCAAAAATAAAATCATATATTACAAGAGTAAAGTCATAATCAGGTAAGAGTAAACATGCTTTTTCCACTGCACTCTAAATGAAAGTCTCTTTTGTAGCAAGGACGGTTCCTATAACGTATTCTTTAAAGACGAGAGGACAGAATCAGAACAAATTCTAATAACCTGTGAAGCTGCAGCATAAAGGTTATACTTATTAAACTGAAGGGATTACATGAATGTACGGTCTTCCAGCACGATGTCCTTCACCATTCCCCTGGTGGCCTGCTGCACATTCAGAGTCCACTGCACAGACACCTGGGACTCCTGTTCCCGTTCCTGTTTATGGTCTGTCCAGATCATTATCGGGATCCATGCAATGAATCCAGCCTTGCGTTTTAGCCCAATCTACTTTCCAGCGCGTCTCATTCTGCCCTTGCACAGCCACCTGGGATTCGAGGAGGAGAGGCACAGACACTCAACCAGAATGTCAACCCTTGTTCCAATGACATTGTAGCTCCCAGTGAATGTTATTCAAATTGGCTCATGGGTAATTCACGCTCTTTGCCCAAGGGAGAGACAGATCCAAGCGGTCTCTCCCTCTCCCCTGCGGACAAGCGTTTTTAGCAGGGCCTCGCTCTCTGTCTGTGGGTGCTGGTTCTTACTAAGTGTTATGACTGTAAAACGGTAGCACCTGTAATGCTGCTCTCATCAACAATCTGTAATGATTTATTGAAGTGTTCAAAGTTCTTAAAGGGGCAGTGTTATGTATTTTCCAGGCACATACTGCCATTTTACCCTCAGTTGTTATAAAAATGTTATATATATCAAATGTGGCTTAAGAAATTGACTTCAGATTTTAATGTTTTGAAATTGGGCCTCTGTCTCTTTAAATGCTCCTGTTCTTTCTGAAATTCTGCCTCCAGGAAGTCGTCACAACATGGCTCCTCTATTAACCCTTCAACAACGTTTTACCAGCATTGCTCTGAGACGCAACTCAGCAGATTCACAGTTCAACCACGTGTTTGCTAACTAATGCTGGCTAGTCTGCAGGAGCTGAATTAATCTTTCCACCCAGGCAATTTGCACAGCTGAAAGGTTGCCGTGGTGATTAAAGGATTTCTAAAACATGCATGAAAGAATCAAATATATTTTATATGATATTGCCCCTTTAAATATCTTTGCATTATGTCATCCACAAACATAACATTAGTTTATTTGAATTTTAAGTGGTAAGCCGGCATAAAGTCATGCATAATTACTGAGGTGGAAGAAGCAGAATTAGTGGTTTTTAAATGTAGAAAGGACCGCATTAGTCACAGAACTACCCAAGAAACTCACTTTGGCCTTTATTAAGCAGTAATCTGACAGGAAGGAGACAGAGAGAAGGATGGGACAGACATGTTTTCTCCAACTGCATTATGTTCCAGAAACATAATAACAAATAAAAAATCTTATGTCTTGAAGTTTTCCACAAGTCGTCGAGACGACACAAAAATGGAACAAGGTTCTCTGGTTAGGTGGTCCAAATATGTGACTTATGGATCACATCGGTGACCCATAAGCTCAGCAGATGCACAGCTTAGTCCAACTCTAGTTTGTTCTCTAGGATGTCCATTTCGTTTGGGGAGGTGAACGTGTAATCGAACTCTCACGCGGACTAAAAACCAAGGTCTCTATTTGGTCGAAGTGAACTCTGGCATGGTCCAAATGCAAATGTGACCTCCACGAAGCCTGGAGACTGCTCCAAGAGCAGGAATTAAACTAAAGCACAGGGCATTCTGGGTAAAATACAACCAAAACAAACAGTCTTGCGGGAGGAATGACTTGTGATCTACAAAGACAAAAGAGAAATCCTACAACTGCTAACATTAGTAGCACTCCATTTTTGTCTATATTTCATAAAGAAGGAAGTTGCATTCAGTGACTTCCTCTGAGGTTTTTATGCTGTTTCCTTCAGTGGTTCTTGGAGCAGCGCCGTGACATGCAAGGAGGGGAACAGTTTTTCCAAAGTTTTTTCTAACTTTGGAAAAACTGTTAGAAAAAACAGTTTTTCCAAAGCAACCTTACCCTACAGGGTGTGGTTGCTTTGAAAGTGCAGATTGAAAGTGAAGCTGAAAATGGAACAAATGTTCCAATTGAACTCATTGAAAACACTATAAGTCCAAACCCAATTGGGAATCTATGGCAAAAGTTTTTAAATGAACTTTTATGCATTCTGACTGAACTTCACCTCTTCCGTAAAGAACAATGTATGTAGATGTGAAGAATCTAATTGGTCCTAATATTCCTTCAAATGGAACACAAATGCAGATTCCACTTTCCATATTTTACTTTGTGAAAACATGATCAAAATGACTTAATGTTTTCTTCCCACTCCATTACTGTGCACTGCGTTGTGTAGATTTGTCATGCGAAAATGCAAAACAGTGTGTGATTGTAATGTAACCATTGTACAGTTATGTTAACCATGAGGCTATCTTCAAAACTGTATTAGAAAATAAAAAAATCATATGAATAATGTGTGTTTATTGTATTTACAGAAATTTCAGCACTAATACAGAAGTACAGTGCTAAGAAGGCTAACCATGTTGCTGTGCTACGAATTAGAAACCAGAAAATGAGCATACACGTTTTACTAATTATCAGTTCAGAGGTTCACCTCTGCATAACATATTCAAATAGTTTGCTATGCTGCAGCACTTACAATTGACATTAGCAGTGATGTGAAGATTTTTTTTTTTATAGTTCAGCATTCTCAACACAGGACATTTTTTATGTTCTGCAAACATATTATAGGCATTTCTTATCAGAGAGGGAAAAAAAATATTGACTTTATTACCCACCAGCCTCCCCAAAAAATTACACCACCCACCAATTTGTGCTTGCCAGACTCTGCAGGAAAACTTGTGGGCGTATAATCAGAAAGAATGATTTGTTGTTGGAAGCATTCCCTGAAGAAGAAAAATATTTTCTGTAAAAAAAATATATACATGAAAGTAAAACTTACATTTACAAAACTCTTTTTACTAATTTTATAACGTCATGGGGTAATATGTAATGTGTAGAAGGCGCAGTATTACGTAACGTTGACTTTTTGTAGCTCTAGATCAGTGGTGTCCAGAGTGGGTCCTCGAGGGCCGACATCCTGCATGTTTTAGTTCTCTCCTTGCTTTAACGCACCTGAACCAAATAATGGCTCATTAGAGGCCTAAGAAAAACATTGACTTGCTGAAAAGGTTGTTACTACAACCAGGGAGAGAATAAAACATGCAGGCACTCGAGGACCCACTTTGGACACCACTGATCTAGATTATGCTATAATGTTATTCCCTCACCAAACACATACCTGGAGTGTTGGCTTGATTCATTCATGCATGTTTGAGAAATTCTTTCATCTCCATGGTAACCAGTCAGCTATGCAAAACGCCTGGGTGACCCTAGCGCCACCTTCAAGGATGAAACTCCTCCTGCAGCTTCCAATCTTCCGAGCTTTCGTCTCATAGAGCTTGACTCTCCCACTCAGCTCCTTCAGACTAGCCAGCAGCAATTAGCAGAACCCTGGTAAAACTGCGCATCTTCTGAGCTCATTATAGGAGCTACTTATTAGAGCAACGCTGATAAAAACATTTTTAAAGGGTTAGTAGAGGAGACATGTTGTGATGTCATCCTTAAGGTGGTTTTTCAGAAAGAGCGGGAGTTTTTAAAGAGACAGGCCCAATTTTAAGGTGTTAAAAATGTTATAGCTTGACTTACAAAGTCAAGTTTCTTTTAAGTCACATTTGATATATGTAGCAGTTTTTAACAACTGAAGGTAACAGTTATTCAATTGTGCAACCAAATAACACTGTGACTGGAAAACACATAATACTGGACCTTTAAGAAGATTAACAGAAGTAATATTAAAACCTGTTTCGAAGTACTAGAACTTTCCTAAATATGCACTACTTTACTTGCTTATTTGTTTGTTTCTCTGTCTCTGTTTCCTTTTTCTTTATTTCATTCCAAAACAACACGCCCCCAGATCCCCCACCCCTTACCGTAGCAGTCTGGGCTCATTGTCCTGTCTGACTTCTCAACCTGTTTTGATTTGGTGACACATTTTTACCACGTGCAGAAATGGCTGGCCACATGCCTCAATCTGCTAGCAGTAGGATATTAATTAGACCTTCTCTGGCCGTCTGTTGGCTCTGCGTTGATTTAGTACCAGATTGTGTTTCACATCCCTTTGCTTTAGGCTGCCTGCAGATGAATGCCTCTCCTTATGGCCCTTTATTAGCTGGTGCGCGTGTAGCATGACATGGAAATTTGTATAATAGATCTTTCTGCTTCATACGTTGACTTACTGCAAATAAATGTTCACTAAATAGTTTGAAATTTGTGAAAAATGCCTGTGCGCATTAGGAATTACCTCTTGTTGAGCGCTTAACTTTAGCCTTCAACTGCTTTTGTCGTTAGACTGTCTTGAACTGATAATTAATGCTAAATACCTCTATTATATTATGCCAATCAGTCGGCTGATTGGCATAATCAGCAACCTCACACAAGCCAGCTCTGCGAGACTCATTAGACTCATCTCTTAGACATTTCAGCTAAGTAAACATTACAGATAATATAATAAAGCATAAGTGACATGTGCTGCTAGAGGTTCTGCAGGTGTCTGTCAGAAGACACTGTAGAAAATATGAAATCTTACCAATTAATTTTGGTCTAGTTTCTAAAGTAAATATCATGATGCACTTGAAATAAGGCAAAACTAGCTTCCACCTAAATAAAAAGCATAAAAGTAACTTTTCAGCAAGAAAAGTTACTCATATACTTATATGTAGCTTGTATTAAGAGCTTAATACAAGCTCTTAATAGGAGCTTGTATTAAGTAAATAACTAGTTCCATTGACAGGGTTTTTTTTTGCAGGTTCTAGTGTCCCTTATGTGACAGTAGGCTGACAGGAAGGGGGTCAGCCTACTGACCACCCAGCATGTTTTACTGGGGGAAAAACCTGCAGCAAAAATCGTCAGGTCCAGGAGTCCAACCCGCGATGGCTGCGTCGAGGACTCAAGGGCTCCAAATGTGGGTTGCGTTATCCCCTAGGCCACCACAGGATCTCCTGTAGTAGTCTGTATTACAGGAGTTCTTAAGTTTTCTCTGACGGAAGTCTCTCTTCTCATATACAAGATATATAGATAGAGAACATTATTTTGCATTACATGAGTCACGTGATCAATAACCAAATGTTAGTACTAGCAAAGAAAACTGAAGACAGTGACAGGGAGTAGTTGGAGGATGATGTTTTTAATGACTAAACGCATAAACAAACTTATTCACATGTGATTTTTGTTGCCTTTCTTGTTTGATGAAAACAACACAATTCCAAAATGTAGTTTTTTCTTTCAGTCAGATGAGTCATGCTTACCGACTCACTCACTAAAGATGTGGATTAGAAAGATTGTGTCTGAGACTCACACTCTTTGTTCAAATCAATTGAACTTTGTGTTGCTGTGACCTTAATTGTATTCAAATCTCCATTACTGTCTTTGCAGATTTTATGACAAACAGTCAAATGTAAAATCAGCAGGTTATTATTACAGCTTAACTACATATTATTTATTGTGGAAGCGATATTGAACTTTGAAATATACTATTGAAAATGCTGGTGAAAAATCTGTTGCAATCTAAATGCATCTTTCAAACAAGAAATACTTCCTCCTTCTATTTTCAATGGGCATTTAAAAACCTTAGTATCTATGAAAATCTAGAAAACTACTGCATTAGACGACATTTGCAATGTGTAGAACCTTTTAAATAATTTCCAAACATTTATTTTTAATGAATTATGACCAAATCCAGGCATCCCTTCTGATTGTCAGATTTAACATCTTCACTCTGTCCTCAGCGAGTGCATGTTTACATTAGCTTTTAATGCCTGGTAATGGTGAGAGGGATTTACTGAGCTTACTGCAAGATAAACAAGCATTGTATACAAGCAAGAATGCAGCCGGAGGACGGCTTCCTGCTGGATCCTCTGCACATCTTTGCAAAGAGCAACACTTTTTCTTAGAAAAAGAGAAAGAAAGAGAGAGAGGGAGAGAGAGACATACTGTATACAGCACTCTCAAAAAGAATCCCAGATTGAATGATTTTGTTTTTCTTAAATATTAACTTCTTTGTTCTGACATTGTGTGTTCTTCTAGCACTTTCTCCTTATGGGTCAAAGAGACAGATTTTCTGGCTTGTACCAGTAAAAGACTTTTCTTTTCTCTGCAGCCTGTACAGAGGATGTCATATTTCAAGGGCCAATATGGAGGACGGAGCCTGGTGACCTCATTTTGCCAATCAACACCCCGGACCACCAGGCGACTATCGCCTGTGAGGCAGAAGGGAGCCCCCGGCCTCAGTACAGGTACGCCACCACCACTAACTCTGCACCACAGCTGCATCATGCAGAGGGGAACTGAGTTTCCATTTTAATTGCTTCGATGCCGCCGGTTGCTTCTCTCTGTCTCCATTGGAAAATCAAAGACGGCACTGGAAGTTGCTTGTTAATGACTTGTTCAGAAAAAATATTTTCTGCTACAGAGAGAGATAAAGGATGAAGCTTGACAGGCTTCAAAGAAATAATGGCTTAATTGACCGTCCATCTCTTATTGAAAAAAAAAAGAAAACTTATCTATTTGGGGCTTGTGATGTGATTGTCACAGTCAACTATGGTTGATGAATATACCCACAACTAAAGATGAGCGAGGTTAACTTTGATTATGAAAAAAATTTAAACAGCCACTTGCATTGAAGTTTATAAATTGGCGCAGGGCTTGAGAAATCATTAGATGAGAACAGGAAATCCCTATGACTCATTTGCACCACAGATCCTTTCATAGGACTCTGGCTCTTCTCTGGCAGTGCATCGTGAATGAAAATGGCAGCTGTCTGTGGGCTTTTTTTCGTGGTGGATTGTGTTTCAGAGCTTGGTCAGCAGCATGTAGATGCGCAGCAAGCAGAGTCGAGAGCCAGTAACCTTGTGAGTGACATTCGGTTAAATGCTTACATTTCCTATAATGCGCTGGAGCTGAAAACATGGTTGAGGCGCTGCGGTGGGGGGGCGGAGGTGGGAGTGGGAGAGTATCATTATACCTGTTGTGCAACCTGAGCCTTCCCGGTGATAAAGGAGAAACTGTCACTTGCTTTATTTCACCCACAGCTTAATGGCCGCTGAAGCTCACTTGTGTTGTTGCAGAGCTGTTTGTCTTTTGATGTCTTAAAGGGATCATTCAAAATTGTCAAATTGAGGCTCTGTTTAAAATTTACAAGCAGTTTCTTATAGCTCATTTGGAAGCTTAATGTTCAGAGTTCAATCAGTTTTAAAGACATTAAAGGTGAAAATAGTCCAAAAACCTGCAAATGTAATTTATGGTCCCTTCCAGCTAACTAGTTAGCTTTGCTAACCCCAAAAGCACCAATCATAAACATAAAGGCTAATGCTAGTGTTATGCTGTCATGGTATTTAGCATGGTAATACTAAAACAATAAATTCATTAATGTTGATGCCAACCATGAGTCAAAAGGAGAAAGTGGGGAGCCTCTCAAAACAATCCACATAGGTGAATTCTTTTAATGTATTTATTGAATTAATGGCCCTGGATAATTGTTCATAAATGAACAAATCACTAATCGCTCAATAAGGTTTCTTGAAAGAAAATAGAGAACAGGAAGAGAGGAAACAGAGCTGATGCATAAACATGTTGTTACTTTAAAATAACAACATTAATTTAAATGTTGAACAACTTGAAGAAATCTTAACAGGCAATAACATAAACTTTAACATAGATGTTGAACTAAAATGAATGTTTTAGAAGTTAAGATTCATTTAGAAACATCTGTGTACACTAAACACTTTCAGAGTTAGCAAAGAAGCTAAATGCTAACCGACAATTTAGTTTTGCAATTAGCACATTAGCAGACTAGCAGTCCAGTGGATTAGCAGACACTGGACTGGAGTGGACTGGAGTGGTCCTGACTCCGTGGACAGGACCACTCCTGTCCACGGAGTCAGCAACTGTTCCTAAAAATGAAGAAAAGGAGATACTGGTGGTAGAAATATTTAAAGCAACTGCAGTCCAAGCAGGTTGAGCAGTTCTGGTTCCACCTCAGTCAGCCCCAGCTTCTTTTTTTAAAGACATTTTCTGGATCTCTGAGTGGCTTTTTCAACACAGCCAGGTCTCTTGGCAGAGGAGTCAGAACAGGATTTGGGTCTAACTATGGCAATGAGTTGACAGCGGAGGGGAGGGTTGTATCAGCAATCGTCTTAGTGTCAATATTGGAAATTTTCATTTCATTAAAACTGTATATCAACAATTTGGGAAATCCAAAACACACTCATATGTTGAGAAACTTGTTTCTTATTTTAGGAAAGCCGTTGTAATCCAATTCAAAATTTATTTCAAAGACTATTTACTCACAGAGGGAAGCTAAATGTTGTAACTGATAAAATTTTCTTCAAAGAGCTGTAGATTTAACAGTCTTTATGAAGGAAGTTCAGAAGAAACCTCCTCCTGTACGTATAAAGGTCGATGGAAGAGGATGTTCAGGGTTGTTTGTAATTTTCTTGATTTTATGAAGAATCCTTCTTTGAACAGATGTTCCACAGTCATCCCCCAAACAAAACCAGTCTTCACCTTTTGAACCACTGAACAAGTCTTTTAAAATCAAAAATCAACATCGGCCTTCATGTCTAAGCCTTTCTCTCTTATTAGGTGATTTACATCTTGTTGAGCCTATCAATAAGAACTAGAGAGAATGTAACATCTCTTAACAACCAGAACAAGTGCTCTTAATTTGAAAAAAATGACAGTGACTTTGTTTATAATTAGGCTAGCAGAAAGTGATGACAAGTTTGAAGGTGACTGAAATGTATAGTCTTCTGAAATGCCTCAAAGTCATTTAATACTGTTGAGTTGAAAGCTATACACATGGTTATTACCATGAAGCAGCATCTAACATGAACAGATTGCTAGGAGTAATTAGCAGCTGTGACCGTCCCTGTCTACCAAAACAAACATCTTCTCATTGAATAGATCACCTGTCAGAGCTACAGGATGAAGACGACTCATTACACTTCAGTCTTTGTTTTTGCAGCCTCAATTTTACTTAGAGAAAAATTCTGTCTAATTTCATAGTTAGGCCAGAGTTTGGCCTGTGAAACTGAGCTCAGTTTTTAAAAGAATGTTGTTGACTCAGGTGGATCATGATTTTATACCCAGAGGACCAGATCTAACTAGCTAGCTAGTCAGTCTCTACACCCGACTCTGAAACCACCACTGTGTTTGCATTTAGTTCTTGTTTAAACATTAGTTGGGTTTAGAGAGTGAAAATAGTGTTTGCATAGCGTAATCCTTTCTGAAGTTTTCCCCAGACTATACATTAGCTTTAACCTGTTGGACCAAGTAATCTGGATAATCTGGTAATCAAGTAGTTCTACATGAAAATACCAAGAAAGATGTCAACTGCAAAAAAATAAAAGAGAAAAGATTTTCCCTTTAAAAATCCAGAACCATCCCAGGATGATCTGCAGCCTCGACCAGAAAGCAGAGCTCTGACGAAAAAACAGATTATCACTGTTAGAGTGGATTATCACATGAAAGCTGCGCCAATCAATATTTCATGTAACAATAGATCAAATGACATCATGTAATAAGAAACGGATTGCTTGCCGTGACATACCCAAAGAGATTTACTGGCGGCTTGCAGATCCCACTAGTTTCCTCAGCGTGAATTGGTATTTTCCATGTCATTGTTTTAGTTTATGTTCAGTCTCCACCTTTGTCCACCTTGCATCAAGCAACAGACTGCAACTCAATTCACATGACGGCAACAAACATCAGCAGCCCTCATAAATAATCCCTGATTTGCTCCCTCATCACTAGCTGTGCAGAGGCAAGCAACAAGCTAGCATTTAGCAGCTAGTGTGCCAGCTGTGTTTGTCTGCAGAAGGTGGAGAGCAAAACAAAGAGGGTTGACATGGGAACATGCTTGTCAGGTCACAGAAAAATGGCTCCCAATGAAAAAAAAAAACTGGAGAGCTTGTGATTTTAAAGCTAATGTCCGTCAACAATTTTCCATTTTTTTGTACTCGGCTTTGGTTTGTAGAGCTGCAGAAAAAAAAGACACAACTCAGATTGGCAGTTTTCTTCTAGGTCAGCAGCTCCGACGCTTGGAGTCACTGCCCTCAATTATGAATATGAATAGAATGTGAGACCAGGTTTAAAAAAAACAAATTGATGTTAGAGTCAGCAAGCTCTCGTCACGTCAGATTGACATTTCTGGTAATGCTTTTAAAGACACTAGATTTTCTTTGCCTGTACATTAACTTTAAGGAATGAGTCTCTCTTTTTTGTCCTTATTTTGGTTGCGTCACTTTTGTTTGACACTGATTGTCCTTGATGTGCTTCCCTTCAGGCAAGGAGAGCACTTCTTTTCCCTTCATCTTTTTTTTTTTGCTCAAATGCAAAAATAGAAAGCACCAAACTTCCTGAAATTTATTTTACTGATGACTAAATTAAAAGTTCAAAATGTCCCAAACAGGCTGAAAGAAATGCCTTGAGGAAGTGAACAAATTATGACTGGAGACTGGAAAGACTATTGAAATGAGAACAAAACGATTCAGCAGCTTCAAAAGCAGAACAACCAGATTCCACAACAGCTTCATCCCTCATGCCTTAAGACTACTAAACTGCTATTAGTTTAATCTTTTATTATATATATTATGTTAATACTTTTATCATTATTTATTTAGTTATTTATTTATTATTGGAAGAAAAAAAGAAGAAGCGAGCGGTGAGCTAATTTAAAAGTACAATTGAATGACAATAAACTTTGTCTATATCTTTGTCTAAAAAAGTAGAGAATAGACTGTACATGTAAATGTCAATTAATGTTGATATTAACATTTTACTATCGTTATTTTACTTACAAGTATTGCTTCGCAACTACAATATATTATGAACATTAAATGACAGAAAATATGGGGCATATAGAGGCCAAAATTATTTAAACATGGAGAACTTGACATTCGTTATTTTAAGCTATACTGAAATATATTTGAACTTTAATTAATGATAGTGGCTATATTCTTTCTAGCCAGTGTAATACCCGGAGCCCTTTCAGTGTGTGCTAGTTTTTACATTCCATTGCCATAATGTCAAAGCCTTTTGTGGAAAAATGTAAATGGAATTATGTCAAGCAAGGAAAAGTCCTTTATATGCTAACTTAAGCCAATGAGTGTAACATTTTCCATTAGCTGGGAGACATTGCTCAGCCACCTTTTTAGATTAAGGAGTTAATCTAAATTATGGTTAAAACTATGAAGTACAAATGTTACACTGTCAGCAAATTCTGCCAAGTTTCACCTGAACAACAATAAGAAAATCTTACAATATATACCATGTAATTATATACTGTAATTCCGATTCAGTTTATTTAGTCAAGAGCTAATTTGTCTGTGAAGGTAACACACCTGGTTGGGATTAGACAGCTGTATTTACAGTTAGCTTACAAACCTCCTCCCTCCTGACGTGTTGATCAAATTACTGATTGTGCCTGAATTCACACCACGTGATTTATGTGACTTTGTCATAAATAACTTTTTCTCTTACACTGGATCAGAATTAAAAGCGTATGAAAGACGAGACGCTAAGCAGTTTTTTCCACTCACCTGGCATTATCTCCGTGGTTACCAATGGTTAGACGCGTACCATCTCCATAAAGCAATATTTGGTGACTTTCTAATCAGACTTACTAACACAGTATATGAATGTTAATCTTCTTGCCTTGAAAAAAGTGTTCACTGCAAATCTGTGATTACACAGAGGTTTCATTTCAAAATAAAATGACAAGTTTGGTTTCTGTCCTTGTCTGTTTGTGCAGCCGAACACACAACATCCTATGTTCATTATTTTATTTCAAAAACAGCTTGTGTAATCTGCTGAAGAGGAGAAAGAGTTCTGAAGGGACCATTTCAGTCGGACCAAAGGCTGCATAAGTTGCGCCACTATTTCAGCAGCAGATGAATCCACATTGAAGTATTTACAGCAAGGTGCAGCACGTTCAGTCAATACAAAATAAAATACAGTCCACATTATAATACCTTTCAAAATGACCCACAACCCTTCAGACTTCTTCATGTTTTTCATTTTACAGCTACAAAGTATTTGTAGGGTTTTATGCAGGAGACCCACACAAAGTAGTGTGGAAATGGAAGAATAAGAAAACATGGTTTCAAATTGTTTTTTTTGTGTGTTTTTTTTCAAATCAAAACAAATTAGAAAAGTGTGGCATGCCTTTGCTTCCCTCCAAGTCGACACCTGCAAATCTTATGGCTCAGGGAGTTTTTTTAAAATCTTTTTAACCACATCTAGACACTGAAAACTTTTCCCATTTTTCTCTACAAAACACCCCAATCACAGTCAGATTGACCCGAGAGCATC
The DNA here is from genome assembly GCA_903067055.1 of Poeciliopsis paucimaculata. Lineage (NCBI taxonomy): Eukaryota > Metazoa > Chordata > Actinopteri > Cyprinodontiformes > Poeciliidae > Poeciliopsis > Poeciliopsis paucimaculata. Next base: position 40,671 of record CAEGAD010005408.1, on the reverse strand, counting down.
TGTAAAGAGCCGTTTTCAAGTCTTATTGCCAATTTGCTTTTGGTTTGGACTTTGAATAGGTCATTCAATCACAAGAATTATAGCTCCAGCTGTATATTTAGGGTTGTTGAACTGCAAGAAGAATTGTGTGTCTCCTGATTTTTTTCAGTGCAGTTTTCAGTGCAAACTGCACTGAAAAAATATGAAGTCTTACTAAGTATTCCTGGTGTTCTAGTGCAAATATCTTAGTGCACTTGAAACGAGACGAACCTAACTTACAAGCAACTTTTCAGCAAGATACAGAATAATGTTTTAATTTGATAATTCCTTAATATTGATGAAGAAGTACTAGTCATTAGTGAAATAATCACCCAGTGCAACTAGTATTTTTTTTTATCAATATTGAGAAATGAAGGACTGTAAATAAGTTCCTATTTGTTTGTAGAAGGTCTTTTGTAATTCATGTGTACTAAGATATTTGCACTAAGCCAAAAATACTGTGTAGGATTTTGTGTTTTTGCAGTATACAGTATTTCCTATTCCAACACTGGCTTTCTTCTTGCCACTCGTCCTCACAACAGATGATCCCACCTGAGCTGTGGCTCTTGGCACCTTCTCCAGAGTAACCTGGGTTTCTTACCTGCATCTCTGTCAGGTTATATTGTCCATCTAAGCTGACTGCATTTTACAGGTTTTCATATGTAGGCAAATTTGAAAATCACAGAAATTTTCTTTTGAATCATAATTGTGCACTACTATCCCTGACTTATCAAAGTTTGTGGTTGTAAGGTGAAAAAATTAAAAAAGTTTAAAGGGACAATTTTATGTAAAATAACATTTTTTGAGCTTCACATCATGTTACATTATTCTCTCATCAACAACAGATCTGGAGTGTTGCCTTTATTCTTTTATGCATGATGAAGAAATTCTTTCATCTCCATGGCAACCATTCAGCTGTGGAAAATGCCTGGATAGACCTGGATAGGCCTTTGAAGACCCAGTTACTCCTCCTGCAGCTTCCAACCTTTCACCTCACAGAGCAGCCTTAACCCACAACTCTCCCACTCAGCTCCTTCAGACTAGCCAGCAGCAATTAGCAAACACCTGGTGGCCCTGCGCACCATGCTGAGCTCATTATAGGAGCTACTTGTCAGTGAGACATTGGTGAAAAGGTTGTTAAAGGGTTAATAGAGGAGCCAAGTTGTGATGATTTCCTGAAGGTGGAGTTTCAAAAAGAGCAGAAGCTTCTCAAAGAGACAGAGGCCCAATTTCAATACATTAAATCAGAAAGGGGCTGCACAGTGGCGCAGTTGGTAGCCCTTGCAGCCCTTCTTGCCTTGCAGCAAGAAGGTTCTGGGTTCGATTCCCGGCCCAGGGTCTTTCTGCATGGAGTTTGCATGTTCTCACTGTTCATGCGTGGGTTCTCTCCGGGTTCTCCGGCTTCCTCCCACAGTCCAAAAACATGACTGTCAGGTTAATTGGTCTTTCCAAANCTAGGTGTGAGTGTGTGTGTGCATGGTTGTTTGTCCTGTTTGTTTCTGTGTTGCCCTGCGACAGACTGGCGACCTGTTCAGGGTGAACCCGCCTCTCGCCCAGAACGTAGCTGGAGATCGGCACCAGCAACACCCGACCCCGTTAGGGACAAGGGTGAAAAGAAAATGGATGGATGGATGGATAAATCACAAAGTGAAACTTCTTTGAAAGCCATATTGGATATACATATATAGCATTTTCAAAACAACCACTGAACGTAGCGTAGTTACTTGATTGTGCTATAAAATGACACTTTGTTCCTGGAAAACTCATAACACCGCCCTTTGTAAGCTGTGAATACTTTTCCAAGTTACTGTATAAAACCCTCTTTATTAATTATTATTATTATTATTAGCATTACTATTTCTGGTATCTGTGACACTAACACCTACACATGGCAAAACAAATCCCATCTTAAAAAGACTCAGCTAAGTAGAAAGTAATACAGGCTGGCTTCCTGGAGGAGCCAGGAAAGCCTAAATCTCAGGATGAGGATGATGGAGACTAAAATTCAATGCTTTCTCACTTAACGACAGAATTATATGATGCTAATGCAGAAATGTCCCATAGCAGGCCGATGAACAAGAGGGAAACCCAGCACAGTTCATCTAAATATTGCGACACAGATATGATAAAGCGGTCCTAATCACGGTTCTTTTGACTCCCTTGTTGGCTCCGTTCCACTGAACTTGCTCCCCTCCTCTCCTCCAACTCCCCATTCCTCTCCCACTCAGTGACGGTGCAAACGCACTAACGGGGGAAAACCCTGACAGTTCTTCATTTGACAAATAGTCCTCTGCAGCGGCGGAGCACACCGCGGGCTCCGAGCGCTGCTTTATGAATACACCTGTCACTGTGTTTACTATGAATCTGCTGTAACACAGGATCAAGGGCAAGGCGGTGATTGGAAAGTGGGAATAAAAAAAGTGCTCTGCCTGGTGTCTGCCGTAGTGTAGTCAGACTTTATGTGACTCTACCTTAGTTTAAACTTTAAATATTTCTGCAGAGGAAGACAAGCAGAAGCAAGGAAGACGTCATTTCAAATACGCTTGTGTGTTTGCTGGTGATCTCATTTTAGCACACAACCAGATGACATCTCCAGAGGAGCTTTCAAATGGAATTGATTTTTATATTCTGGATGGTAAATTGCCTCTTTACCCAACAAGAAAATCTGTAGGCTTGTTAAGATGAACATGTTGAAACCACATAGGTGCTGATTCAACTATATTCTGTATTTGGGAATTTGTGAGAAGCAGATGTACGCTCTCACTCACTCTCTTTTCATTTACTAAGCATCCATCTTTCTCTTACGTTTTAATTTTAGTAAAAGCATTCTTTTTCTGGAACAAAACCTATGTCATTACAGTTGGTAGGTAGTATCCTGGCTGCTGTGTTCACTCGTGATGTATATCTGCCAATATTTCACTAATTCCACAGGATTTATGAGATGATGCGCATTCCCAAACACGCACCCACGGCGATAAAGAGCGGGTTTGGGAATTTTCATTGTGTTACATTTGGCTCAAAAGCAAAATGAACATCAATTTATGTGAACTCTGCAGCGATAACCTGCTAAACATAATTGTAGAGAGCGCCCTGGCCAGCAATTGAATTTCCATTAACAGCTCTAAAGCTCTCTGTGTGTGCATGTCCGTGTGTGCGTGGGTGCGTGTGTGTGTATGTGTGTGTATTATTGTCTCTGTGGGCATCTGGCTTGGAGAAAACCCAGGTGATCCACTGCTACTGCTGCAGTACAATTCCTGCTCTGTCTGATGAGGAGAACTCATGCAAAATTGATGGGAGCCTCAAGGTCACCAGGAGTTCATTCCCAGCCCATACAGGGCACTTCAGCTGGACTGGGTTTCCTTTAAAGTAGGGCTGTGTGATTAATTACTTTTGCAAATTAGTTTTAACATTAGCCCCAAACAACTGAAAAAAGAACCAAATACATTATGCTCACTGTGACTGAAGACTTGAAAGTTTAAACTCCTAACGAGCTTTAAGTCTCCTTTCTAGCAGGTGCACATAAATGCACTTGCAGCAAGTCAGATATATTTAGAAGAAAGGAAACATTGTTTTCTTACATTTATATGTTTCAATATGGTAAAACAGACAAAATGTAATTCTGATGTCACACTTTTTTGCCTTTCAGTTCAATTTTGTCACCAAGAACATATTGCTCCTTTCCGTTGCTCTGCCCACATTCTCATCACCAGTTAAGTCAAGTTGTCATGGAATTTTTGGGGATATTTTGAAACTTATTACGTACATTTGTATGATTCTTCACAAAATTTCTACAAAGATTGTTAAATGGCTAAAAACTCATGGATGGTGTGGTGGTCTCTCCGTGTGCTGGATCTATATGCTTAGGGTGTGACGTACAGTGAAGCAGAAGGGGGGTCCTGAGGTGGCCTCTGCCACTGTGTTTACACAATTGGGGCTTTAAAACTTCCCCAACACTACAACATCAACACTCCTGACCTGATCTGTTTGTAAAAGACAGAATGGATCCCTGCTTTCTTGTCCTTTAGTCAAATTTAAACCCTCCTGTCATAATGTCATGGCTGAAATCAAAACCCATGAAACCAGGCGACATTATTCCAATCTTTGGTCATATAATTTTGTTCATCCTGTGCAAAATTTTAACCAGAGTGTTCAGTTCTCTGACAAATGTGGCACCCAGTGGTCTTCTGCAGCTGTACCACATTTTCTATAAGATTTGGCATATTTTGTTTTAAATGTGTTGCCTTTCCTTCATCTTGAGCCAATCTGCCCATCCTCCTCTAACCTATGACATTAGCCACATAGCTTTGTCCCCTTATCTGCTCTAGGATGCTTTCATTCTCTGTTAACCCAAAAGATAGTCATGTGTGTTACTTATTCACATTGTTGCTTTAGTCCTCATTTAGTTCATTAGCTTGAACTTCAGTAAATCATCTTCACCATGTTTTAGTGCCTGGCTGCATTTAGTGAATGTTGTGAAATTGCTTCATTTGTTATGTGTGTTAACAGGCAATTCAGTTTATGTCTAATGAACTTTCAGGTGAGTTGATAGAAATCATGATTAGATACTATTTCTATATGAAAGTAATTGGTTTTATTATAAGACATAAAATCCAGACTCCAAACTATGGAACCTTTTTACTATTAAAACTGACCATTTAATGTTGATTTACTTGATCTACTTAATTTCCATGTGTGAAAGAGGAAAATTGATTAAACATCAACATCCACATTTATCCGTTACAATAAGGCCATCATTATTTACTAGGCACATTAAGGGTGACCGGGTTCGACCAAAGTGCTGTAAACTGGTACCAATCCGGAATTAAAACTAATGGAGAGAGACGGATTAGATGATGTAAAATGCAGCTTGTGAGAACATACAAAAGCAGAAAGTAAAATGAGTTCCCACAGAATCAACTGGTTAGATCAGCTAAGACACACAGTGTGCTAAATGCAGTTGGAAGTGAGAGAGAACAGATATATCTTAAGTTGTTTCAGTTGTGCCTTTAGAGACGGCAGCTTTAATTTTACAGAGGGCCACATCAGATGTGTCGCTGAAAAGGCATCGTCTTCTTCTACTGATCATCCTTAGTCAGGAAACTGCTGGAGTAGCTGAAGTAGCTTTTAGTTAGACCTGTTTCAAACCTGGCACTTAGAATCTAGCCGGGCCATCTGGTTGCACTTAGACAGCTTCGGATTCAGGCAAAAATCGTCTCAGTCTTTACTCGGTCTACCTTCAATGGTGTCTCAGACCATTGCAACAAGTTAAACCATCTGGACAAAACCTGCTGTTTTTATGTTGCAGTGTTCATGTTTATATTGGCATATTGAATAATGTATCCTTTATCCATTATACATACTATGTATTTATTTGGGAGTCAGTCACTTTTGCTGATCTCAAGGTCGTGTTTTTTTCTACTGAAACTGATGATCACCTGATCATCTGGGGATGAAAGTTCTCTTATGTCAGCAAACATTGTCAGCTGGAGCTGACACTAAATCTTACCAAGATTTTCTTTGCTTTGTTTCTAGTGCAATTAAATTAATACATTGAATATAAGACAAAACTAACTTACAAGTAACTTTTCAGCAAGATAAAAGAGCTTGTGTTAAGTCAATTTCTTAACATTGATGAAAAGTAGTAATTGCACTGGCATATTATTGCATTTATAGTAAGACATTTTTCTTATGTCATAAGTGAAATAATCTGCCAATGGAAGTAATAAGGAATTATTGACTTAAACCAAGCTCCTATTCCTACTTGCAAGTAACAGGAAGCTAGACAAAAAACACTTGGTTAGGTTTTGTGTTTTTGCAGCACTCAAGTATTCAGTATTCTGAAATGAGTAAATCTTCATTATTGTAGAAAAAGGGTCTGCATAGTGTTTTGTGAGGTTCAGTAATATTCTCACTGTGGTTTATATGGTGTTTTAAGAGAGCATATGAAATTATTCCCCATATCCAAAAAATCAATTGAACTGGATGAGAATAGAAAGTAGCTCATCTTTGTTTGACATTTGAATGTAACACAAATACCCTACATATTAACCTACATATTAACAGGGGGACTACTGACCTGATGTTACATCCAGCTTACCTTTATAAATGCTTCTTTAAATCCTGATCAAATATATCTAGTTGAATAATAATAAAACGCATACTTCCTAGTGCTTTTCAAGACATCCCCTTGAAGAATAAACTTTTTTTGTTCATTCCAACTTCTGGTTGTGTCATACGTCATGTACTATAACTCTCCTAAGAGAGAGGATGTGAGAAGAAGCTGTAAATGTAACAGTTTGCTACATATAGATTCTAAAATAAAGATACAGTATGTGGGTTGCAAAAACACAGAAACTAAAGGAAAAGAAGGCTGCTAGGCTTCTATGAGAGAAATGTATTTATCCATTTGGCCTGATTGTTGGGGTTAAACACTCTTTCCCCAGATCCACCCAGAAGGAGTTGATAACAGTTTCCATCAGTGTGCTGCAGTGATCCTTTTCAGTCTGACTGATCAGCATTGACCCCTGGTTCAGAAGACTGTTAAGCAGAGCCTGTGCAGGAACCGTCTCCAAACAGGGCAAAGCATTACCTGGGCAGAGCAGAGCCTCATCCAGAAGAACAGTTAGGTGGAGGCTGTGGAAAAAATCCCAGCAAAGACTCTCTTTGCTGCAGCTCAGTGCTACAATCCAAGATGCCTGTGGCCAAGGATTAGCGATGCCTGGTGTGGAGGTGTAAAGATGCACGTCTCCCTTTGTGTGGCAAATGTATCGAGCAGAGACTGTCTGCACATTTATGTCTCCCACTGGAATGAATCGATCCGCTGCTGGGATCGTAAAGAAGTGTGTCAGTTGGATAAAATAAACCATTATCAGTTTGTTTCTGAATATAGCATCCAAAGATGGAAAAGCAGAGAAGTGGAAGATAGCAATACATCCACATATAGATCTTTCTGTTTTTAATTGAAAACATTTTTAAAAATAAGCTTATCTATGTAAAACACTGGATACTTAAAGCATCATTTGGATGTGGAAAATCTTGTCTTAAAAGTTTGAGGACAATTTGACAAAAAATATCTAACAGCAAAGGACCAGTGGTGGTTACTAACTAAAAAATTAGCTAACCTTGAAGCAATAACCATAAACATTTGTTCTACTAACACAGTGTACCAAGGTAGAATTTAGCGAAAGCTAATGCTAAAGTCCATAATTCAACCACGTTGATAGCCACCATTGATCATTGGCATGTGTGACAGCAGAATATATTGGATAGAAATTGTTACTGCCCACCTACATGTACATCTACAGAATCACTACACTAACATATAAGCATGAATACACATTCAGCTACAGTCATTCACCAAGACTTCAACACAGACACTAAACCTCATACAACTAAAAAGTTTACAAAAAGTAAAGTAACACTTTAGAATTTATCTGCAAATTTTAATTTAAGGACAGCTAAGCATTTTCAAAGTTACCAAAAATGCTAACGCCCCAAACACAAAATCAGCTCTGCTATTAGCATTTTAGTGGAAGTGCATCCACCACTGCTTAGATGTAACAGCAATCTAAGATTATCCTTTCAAATGTGTGCTGTGTTTGCTACATGGCTCATAAACTGCCGACAGAGTTCCCATGAGCCACGGGATGCTTATTTGATCGTTGCTACGGTTGCCCAGCCTGTTGTTTCAGGTGAATTGCCATGTCTTCTGAGATTGACTGCAGGTTTTCTGTTTAGCCGTACTCTTTCCATTGTTTTGGGATGGGTTTGGCTACGCACTTGTTTGTGTAGATCAGTCACATTATATATGTTGAAGTTTGTGGTTGGAACATGACAACATACAAAAATCCATGAGGGGTATGAATACTTGTGCCAAAGCCTGGAACTGACCCAACACCACATGAAAGGGAGGCATGTCCAATAAGTCATAGCAGTTTGCTTTAAAGACTACATAAAACCTTTACAGAGTGTTTATAACAAGCCGTGTAGCCATCCAAAAACAAGCTCAGGAAAAAAAAGTCACATTAGACTGTAGAGAACATTTTAAAAACCTAGCAAGAAATCATCTAACACATCTCCAGATTGATGCAGTGTGATGATCTGGGCCAGCCTGGCCTCCTGTGACACTGCTGAGTTACAAGTGGTCATTGGCGATTTAGCAGACAACAACAGTGTATGGATGAATTATGGAGAGTCCCAGAGGTTTGCTTCTCTTTTAAGAGAGGCCTCCTCACCGCGGCAACAAGCTCACTCAAGATGAGGGAAACTTTTACTCTCTCTGCTGGGATTCTTTTTACTAATTGGCATTTAGTACATACTGATAAAAATGAACTGATAAACAACTGAACTGAAATGAAATGGATTCCAGAACGTGTCGGGTGGGCGGCGTTCTTATTGTAGCAGCTAACTTTCCTCATGGTGTGTGATCTGTCCAGGCTGTCTGCTTTCATCTCCCATTAAATTCAATCACGCTGGGCTGCTCCAAAGCTAACTAGCTATGCATCCTCTATTTTTTTCCTCCTGCTCATGTAATGAATATTCCCTTCTATTGCACTAACAGAGGCTGCAGTCCTTGTTGCAGGGAGGGGGGGACGCAGGGATGTAACAGACAAAAAAAGGGACGATCGTTCCGTTGTAAATGTTGATGTTTTCACATGTATTTTTGGAAAGCTGATAATTATCAGAAGCAGGGAGTTGTTTGAAAGTAACACTGTGACATAATCAGTCAAATTAAGTGACTGTCAGTGACTGTTAGATGAATAATGTAAGCCACAAGATGAAAGACAGCTTTGTCTTTTGTAGTTTGTTATGGAGGAAACCGGGCGGATTGCAAGGCAATGAAGAACTGGCTTTAAGTCTGCATGATGCATCATTATAACGGCCTGATAGTTTGCCTGGGAGGCTAAAAATGATATTGATTTTTTTCCCCCTTCTTATCATCGGAGTTTTCATTTTGCTGTCCCTTCACCAAGGGAGACTCGCACCCGGCATTCCAATAATGTTTGATTTCTCTCCGATTCCATAAGGAGCGTGAGGTGTAACTTTTCATCTGCGGTAATGCTCAGAGATAAAGCCCCACTACAGCAAGCAGGTTCCATATAGGGATTTTTTTTTTTTTTGCTCCTCCTGTCAAAGTCTGAACAACAGGCCACAGATTCCACCAAATTACACATGAAGTGCTTTCTTATTGTGAAGCACAAACATTATTCAATGTTTTTGTCTCTCATTTCTGGCAGTGATTAATTGCTGTCACTTCTAGAATTTGGTGTGTGTGAGAGACTATCTTGTGACCTTTTCTAAGGAAAATGGTCTGTAAACAATGCAATGTGAAGGTGTCAGAGAGCAAAACGTCAGAAACACAAAGGCACAAACACAGACTAATTAGAAGGCACTCAGAGCGCGCATAAATCTGCCAAGGCTGCTTGAGTCTCTCGGATTTCTTCTGTTAATATCACAAAATATTTAGACGTTTTCATCTCCGTTCAGATTCAAATCTGGCTCTGACTGCACATTCTGACAAAAATTACAGCCAGTGTAATCATTTTTCAAGTATGCACGGTGATTAAGTGGGAAATAACAACCCAGCTACTTACAGCAATGCTGGTTATCAAGATATAGCTGCAACTCTTAGATGAATCATTCTGCCTATGCTATGTGCTCAAAATGTCTCGTTACAATGTTTTATTTTACACCTGTTTGTCACAATAATATGAAATATAGCAGTGAGACAATTGTATGATGTATGCTGACAAAATGATCACACAGCAGTATGTAGTGTGGGTTTAGTTTTCATGCAGTCATGCCATCAAAAAAAATATTGCTGCCATTGGTAACAAATAATTGACTTGAACCATCCATTTTCTTAAGGTTTTTAAATTGTCAATTTCAACAAACCTAACAAATTAACTTCCCAGTGTGAGGACAATTCTGCTAATGCACTAGCAGGGAAACTCATGTTTTACCCATTGCTTTAGCCTTTTTGTTAACTTTGAAAACTGTCAGTGTACTTAGCTTCCTGTATATGAAATTTTCCTTATTGATTCTAAAGCTCTAATTTATTTGGTTGTTTTATAAACTTTCAGTTGAATAAAGTTTGACATCTTTGTTGAAGTTCACCTTTTTAAGAATTCCTCAAGTAGTTAGATGCTCTTATTTTGAAGTGGGTGAAGACTGTGTACATGGGAGTTCTGTTTCCTCTCCTAACATTCTCCACCCAAGATGTGGTGCAGCAGATTATGTCAATTCGGTACCCAGGGTGCAATGCTGTTCTACGTTACGTAGTTTAAGCTTTAAACTCAACAACTGTAAAACTGAATCCGTGAGTGAAAGGTCTGTCCCAAATAAATCCTTCTTGAAGTTCAACAGTGGTGATAGCTGACCTTACATGTCTGGTACACCATGTATCAATGGTGTGTCATTGATACATGAAAGGCATTGACATGACTTAAATTGGTGTTTTAGTGTGTTAACATTAGCTTCCACAAATTGGTACATAGGGTTAGCACCTTAGTTTTAGCAGAATTAATATTCATAATTAGTGCTGTCATAATTAACCAAAGCACTTCCACTGTTTACTTGGATCAACTTAAATTCTTGTTACTGACTGAAGTAATCTATTTAAATTAGAACTGCATTTTCTGTTTTTGTTTTGGTCCAAAACATAATCAGTTCACTTTATACTGATTATGAATGTTTCAGCTGCTGTTTCATTTGTTTGCTTAGTTTTAGCAAACAAAACTAAGCAAACAAATGCTTAATTTTTGGTTTAGGGGCAGCAGCTCAGTTGATCAAATACATAACAAACTTCTCTACTGGGGCCAATTAAAACTGGAATAGAACAGAAGTTAGAGGCCAAACAAAAGTCACAATACGGAAGACGGTTAGTTAGTTTATTTATTTTCCCATAAATAGACAGTGGACTTTTACAAACTCAGACCAGTTAGATCCAATTGTGACATTTTTTGTCACCCTAACATGGCACAAAGGCTGTTTACGTCCCTTTCTTGTGATTTGAAACCCTTGCTCTTTATTACTCACCCTTTATCCTCTCAGCATGATGTAGGTAGGCCGATCAAACGGATCTCTGATAAACGCTGAGCGTTCATCTCCAGGGGGGCTCAGCCACTGATTGTGTTTGCGTTTTTCCAGATGGTCACTAAACGGAACGCTCATTGATCTGGGGAGCGACTACCGGCGTCACATGTCTGGAGGCAGCCTGATCATTAGGAACCTGGACAAGGACCAAGACAGCGGGATGTACCAGTGCACGGCTTTCAACACGCTGGGCTCCATCCTGAGCCACAGAGCCAACATCCAGTTCGCATGTAAGTGCCGCTCTGTTTGCTAACACTTTTTTTTTTTTTTCCTGGCATGTCTCTGACATAGTTATGACAGCCTGGCATCTCTTTGTACCTGCACTAGGTTACTCTGACATGTGTAATATGCTTTCGGCCCACAACTTGTTTCCCCTTTTTTCCATTTCCATTCACTCTTCTGTTTTCTAATTTAGATTGCCTGGGAATAGATTTTCACAAGGGGACATGGTAATTGAGTGAAATGTCAGATGCAACAAACACAAGGGGTATCCTCTGACTTTCTCTGTACCCCATTGATTCTCATTAGCGGTTCAAACTCTGACAGCCTCCTCACCTCATCCAAACAGACACATATTTTTGCCAAGCTGTACTCAAGTTCTTGTTATCTAGACTTTAAAGCAGCCAGGCACACTTAATGCTCAAAAAGTGTTTGTATCTTTGGACGATAATCACCAGATATGTCTTTGTGTATAATATCTGACTGTGAGCTGATTGAACTCTGACAGGCTAGACCGCTGCTCTGGCAGAGCTAAGAAAAAAGACAGGTATCCTGAGGCGTGACGCAGTGGAAAGGGGATTCTACCTTCCAGACCAGCACCTATAGAAGCACCACCTGTTTCTTGATCAAGCCTGCTGACTATTGATCTTGTCCCAGGGATAGGGAGCCTTTCACTTCCTCTCGTGAGATGGACTGCCATTATTCCTACAGCTCAGTAATGAATCTCACTTGTGGGGGACCAGCTGAGGAGCAGAGCTGCTTGACATTTATTGTCTTGCCTAATGCACGGTGAGGGAGGCCTGAAAGATCAGGAAGGCTGATACTCTGTTTTCCCCATGTAATGAGGCAACTGCCCTGACATAGAAATATCATTCCTCATGTTCTGCTTTAACTCGCACTCAAAATCCAGTTGCAGTTCAGCTGCAGCCAAAGCGGGCAAGCCCAGATTATTTTTATAGCATGCCAGACGAAGCTAATGCTAAATGGCAGATAAAGGTATCACCTTCCTTAGAACAACAGTCAACAAATTGGTCATGTCTGGGAATGTTCAGACTTTACTAGGACTTTCTGTGAACTTTGTGAAAAGGGAGATCCATTTTATTGTTTCTAGATTTAATGTTAGTTATTTTTTTAGAGAGCTTAATACATTTGGGATGCACCGATTCACTTTTTTCACTTCTGATACCGATACAAATATCTGAAGTTTGGTATTGGCCGATATCCAGCTCATACAGAAAAACAATTGAATTGACTTAAAATGTTTCTCTTTTAAAAACACAGACATAAATGCACTGAATAATGAATCTATTTGATAACTGCACCAGAATAGCAAACTTAAAGACACCAGTAGCTTTACAATCTTGGTCAAGCATGTAAAAACAACATAACTTTGTTCGGCCGGCTCATTTAGGAGTACAACAGCCAATTAGTGGGATTTCATTATATATAATAAAGAAACGGAAACTGACAAAAACAATAGGTTGACTACTTCGGTCAAACGTGCAAAAAATAAACTGCAACAAACCTGTCAAATGGTTCAGAAGTGCAATTAGAAATGCTAAATATAATGTGGAAGAAATAAGAAAAAGGAAAGAGGAGAATTAATATTTCTTTAAACGTTGCAAAATACAGAAACAAAAATCCACTTCTGCACAATAAAATCTAAAAAATATCCACCCTTTTCTAATTGCACGTATCTATTGCATTCTCATTTAAATAATTTTAAGTTAAATAAGAATACTAAATGCTGCTGACATGCGCAGCGCATTATAAGCAAGGTAAGTAGTACAAAACAGAGACAGGAGTCCTATCGCTCACTGTGTTCAAAAGAATCAAATCACTCATCAGGTATGCCTTGATTTATCAAGATACTAGATATTTCTATCTAGTTAGAAATATCTATATTTTTCAAGTTTTCAGCTTTTTTTCTATTTTCTGTCTTGTTAGCTTTTGTCATGCAATCGTTTGTAAACCACTCAGTTCTGGTAGAATTAAATCATGTCTAAATAGATGCTGAGAAGCTTCAAAATCATCAATATGATATGTAAACATGTTTACATCCGTCACATCCATAATTTTTAATGACTTATTGCATGAACAAACTTATCTCATATTTGCTAGTGCTAACACAAGAAAGTATTAGTTACAATCTGTGTGTATGCTGCCGGAAACTAGACACTTTCCAAACGGCTGTCAAAATCCGCTGAAAATCTTTGCTGTCTCTCGTTAGACCTGAGACTCTTTAAAACAAGACTATTTGTGAAAAGTGTGAGACAGATGAAGAATGGGAGTTTTCTTGCACTAACCACTGCTTGAATGGTTTGCAACAAAGTGATCAAAGGAAGGAATACTTGTAAAATTGTTACACATGGAAGACGGATGGTCTGTCATGTTGAAGGCAACAAGAATGAGAACAACAGAGTAACGGCCTATCAAGTCACATGTTCATTTTTTAAATTTTTTTTTTTGTGGTTTTGTTACTTGGCTCTCTTAGTCAAGCTATGAGGTGTCAACTCATTACAATGAATAGATTTACAGTCTTTTAGGTACTGTGCAAAAATTTCAGCTATGTGCATAAACATGACATGATATCTGCAGTGGCTTGTGGGTGGAAGGAGTATGGAGCAGCAGTAGAAACCTATGACTAAACTACTGAAAGAAACACCTTATACCAAATGTGAAGCAGGACTGTGGATGACTTGATTTGATTAGTTTGGCTTGGTGTCCTGCTATGGGCCCTGATGTTACAACCCCTCCCCAAGACCACCACGGATAAATCCTGGCACTGGGTGCAACACAAAAATCAGTCATCTAAACAGTTGATTTCAGTAGCAAAAGACAGTTTATTTCACAGTTCAGGTAAAACCTCAATAACAGGAGGCAGAAAATACAGGGAAGCTCTAAGCTTCAGGGTCTCCAAGGTCAAAACAATAAACAAAACACCCCTTTTTAACTATAAGATTAAATAAAATGTTCAAGAAGAGAACTGAAAAAGGTCCAAAACCTGAACTCTCTGGCTAACCACAAAACAGGAGAAAACTGTTAACAGAAATGGCAGAGAACCCCTACCAGCTTCCACTGTGAATAGAATCACCCTATCTGAGTTAGACACTTGATTCTTCACAACATGCTCACAGCAAGATCATTGAAGTCCCCACAAACAGTCAGCGGACAGACAAAATCACTTCAGATCAAGGCCCAGGGAAAAGGGACCTGGCATCTCTGCCTTTATGGGGTGGCTGACGAGCTCCAACACATTTCACCTGTGGCAGGGAGGTAGAACTGAAACACAGAGAGAGAGAGCTCTCTCATGAAGAGAGCACCTAGAGGTCAGTTCAGGTATGTAACGCCTGGGACTTTCCGGTCATGTACTACTGCATTAAACTCCTAACAAGAACCTTCTGGAAATGAATAAGGGCCATCAACTGGCCACATACCTAAATGAACCTATAACTCTGAATTTCCCCTCTGACAATATGAAGTTTTAGCCGACATTAGCTGTGAGGTTCTAGTGCATCCTCATTTGATTGAGTTTTCCAGATTCATTTATGCTGTATATTTGTTGTTGAGTTGTTCTGCGGTGCCCCTGAATCAGCTTGGCTTAAGAATTCTGCCGGATATGTTACATTATTACAGGGAATGTCTGGGCACTGGCGCCCTTGCCCAGACCAATCATCCTAGCACTGCGATAGCCTCCCTCTGTAATCTCCAGCCCAGCCATTCTTATATGGCAGAGATTGATTCTGCTTACAAAGGAATCGCTGCAGCTATAGTGAGTTTGGCCTCTAGCTTTCAGAGTTACAGTGTGTGGTCAGCTGACTCCCATGAAGCCCATTACTCTTCTGTACAGAGTCTACACAACCACCCCGACCCCCAAGCACTGAGCCTGGCAGCATCTTTATCCCTTTTTTGTGCAAATTTGCACAATCTGGGCAAAAAAGTTGACTTTTTCTCAACTGCTAGGCAATTAGAAGTTCTTTGATTCATCTCCGCCTGCTTTTAAAGGCATCTTTGTTCCGATGATCAGCCGGCTAGAAGACCAGGTATGATTCAGAGTTCGTCAGAATGAGAAGCATCGTTAGAGGAGAGAGAATCAGCACTTATTAAGGCAGCCTGCTGAGATCAGAGGGATGATACCTCAGCGTGTGTTTTAAGCGCGTCGCCTCTTCCTGTTGCCTTTTGCGGCCCTGCCGTGACTTGGCTCCATTTGAGTCCATCGCGGTCAGCGTAGAACTGCTCATTAATCTTAGTAGCAACTCTGTCCCCCTTCTCTCCATAATCTTCCCTTCTCCTAATTTCCCTTATCGGTCACACTGACTTTCTTTTTGTTTGTTTGGAAGGCTTACTCCAGGCTGTTAGCCAGGGGGTGCAGACAGGGAGCAGGACGGACTGCGGCAGCTTGCCCCTCATCCCCCCATCCTTCATGAAGCCGGGGGTGGTTTATCATGCCAGGTTTTAGGTTGTTATGTTTTTTTTTTCCATCCTGTCCCTGCCAGCAAATGCTCATTCATTTGCAGGCAATAGATAGTGCTGAGAGTACTGATGGGGAAGCTAATGCTTTTAAGTGCAAGATTACAGCACATTTAATAATGATGTTACTTATTGCTGCTGGCTCTGCAAACTGTCATTTGTCATGCATTCCCCTCTTGTGTTCTACCAACATTTTCCTGCCTCCTTGCTAATTTTATTCCATTTTGGTCTAATCTGTTCCCTGCAACCTAAATTGCCATGTGGCTGTTGTAAACATCAATGAGGCAGGTCCATCAGCACCCCAACGTCTTTGAAACCATCAGCTGCTGTCAGGAGGCGCCTGCAGGGCAATCACAGACGGCCTGTTAAAGTCTCAATCTTCTCCTGTGTCTTTCCGTGAGGGGAGTTTAGGGAAAAACCTGCGTTGTGCCGTTTCTAAAGCCGACCTCATCAAAGAAACCAGGATGAATAAACTGTTCAAAGAAACACTGTGGCAAACGCAGTGCTTTATGCTACCCAGGGTTTTAGCTTTTGTTAAGCTGCTGACAAATTCAATTGTGATCTTTCCTGATTCATCAGATCTTGACAGCTTCAAAACGCAGTCGGTGAGGAGTGCAGTGAACGTCCGTGAGGGCCAAGGAGTGGTTCTTTTATGTGGGGCTCCCCCACATTCTGGAGGTAAGTGCTGCCACATCGAGCTGTTGTTGTTTGTGTACTCTTGTTTTGATTGTAGAAATATCCAAAGGACATTTTCTGTTTTACTTTTAGATTTGAGGGGGGAAAAAAAATTGTTTTTATTTTATTATGTAAGGGGCAGCAGGAGATTTTTACCTTGCGTAATAATTAAACATTTTGACAGCCTTTACATTTATGCAAATATTATACATTATAGTCTGTCTTAAAGGTGGTTTGAAACCCTTGCATATTGTTGTTTACAACCGGAAAATTTGTGCATGCCAGAGGACAGAAAGAACAAGTCCATTAGCCAAATAAAACCCTTAATTTAGTGTTATATGCCACAGCAAAGGAAAATATATTGCAGAAAATGTAAAACATTTTCTGCAATATATTTTAAAATTTTATTTAATTTAAAGCCTCTTGTATTTTTCTTTTTTCTTGCCATGCTATACACAGATACGTTGCCATGATAGCTGACAACAACGGCACTGTGTGTTTCAATATTCACCATTAAAAAACACTCAAAAATTTTCTACACAAATTTGTTAACTTTGCAACTATTAGTTATTTTAACTATCACTATGGCAGTGCTCTCTCTGATTACTTCATTTCCTCTAGATGATGCAAACATCTGTCTAAATGCAGCTCTCTAATGCATATTTTTGGCTTTATTGAAATACAAATATCCTCATAATCGGTATAATGTCTCATTATAACAAGAAACCTTCTGGTTACGTCAAGATATTACTCCTAAATTTATTTCCTTGCTTTTGCAGTTAGTTTGATAATTAAAATGTCAATAACATATTGTTACAATATTTAGGATGTTCTATTTTTATATCAGCACTAGGATCATACTGTATAATATAATATAATATTTGTGTAAATGTCCTGGAACTGTTGAATTATTACACAAGATAACAACAAGAAAGTTTGCTGTTATAATGAGATTTTCTCCTGAATTTATATCTTAGCTCTAGCAGCTCAACACGTTGTTTCAAACATGGAATAAACAGCCATAATATCTCACGATACCTTTTAAATAAACAGACTAATTCAGCATACCATTGTGCGTCTTGGGATGTACATGGCAACGCAAACATAAACATGTATCCATTCATTTACAAGGTAATCTGCTCTAGCAGCTAACCTTAATAGCAAAACACTAATACTTTTCACACCTTGTTTTATTTTTTATGAGCAGAAAAACTTATAAAGGAGGGGAAAGTGTGGAAGACTATTCTTCGCCAGCTGGCCAGCAATGCATAGCAGTAAGTGTGGGAGGGGCAGAGCTGTGTTACTTTATGAGCAATGCTGGTCACTCTGGAACCTTCTCAGGCATCATTAAACAGACTTGTAGATGTTTTGAAACCTTTGACCTTTTGGTACATCTTCATATCAACACAGTTTTGCTACAAGGACTCAGTTTTTACAAAGGACTAAAACCAATCACATCTTGTATCCATTTTTATTTTTTTAGTCTAATTAAAGAAGGATGTTTCTCAGATTAAGCACAAAGAAATTGTCTTGTTTACTTCCTATGATTGTAAGGTGTGAATGTTGAAAAATGCTTTCCTGAAGCTGCAATAAACAGGCGGTTAGCTCAGCGTTCCACAGAGCTTGGATGTAGCAAACAGGTAGCCGGGCGTTGTGAAAATGTGACAAAACCGCAGACAGAGAAACAGCACTTCTAAACTTAACTCATTAGCACAGCATATTGATCTGCTTATTTGCTAGAAAACTGCTTTGTTACAAAGGAATTACATTCTGGAAAGAAAAAAAACAAGCTGCCCACAACTACAGCCTGACACTTTTTAACTTAAGGTTTGCAGAAATGTTAATTAATGAGATTTGGGGCTACAAAGTTGGAATTTTCTGTCTCTTCACTTTTTTCAGTGCCTTTCAAATGCATTCATGCATGTTTTGGGGTTCTTATGTAATAGTCCAACTCAAAGTTTTGCCTAACTGTAAAGTTAGAAAAAGGATTCATGTTTTATAAAAATTTCCCATATGTTTGTATCCAGCCCTCTTTACTCTGATAGAACTGAATCAAATTCTGTTTAACCATTTAATTCATGAAACAGACTTAGTCAACTAACATCCTCATGGAAACCAAAGAACAACTCACAGATTACTATTCAAACCATCGCCCAATGCATAATGGCTACCATACCAACACATACTAACACAATGTGGTCAACCTAAGCTTGTAGTGCAAGGACAGAATTAACTGAAAAAGCAAATAATCAACTCTAGTAGCTTAGTAAAAAAAAAACACCCTCTGGTTCTATGGTTTGGTTCGTACAGAGAGTCTGAACTATTAGCTATCGAGAAACAATCACTTGCTGGAGGCATGGAAGGAGAAAACGATTGGATCGGCTTTGACCCATTTGCTAACATTTGGCCAAGATGTATGGTAATGCTGCAGCTCGAACGTGAAGGAAGCTATGCTACAAAGTTTACTGGAAATTGCGAGTGCTGAAAAGGGAGAAATCACAACTTTGACAGGCATAAAATGTCTTAAACATTCCTCTTGTTCCGACTTTAATTGGTCATTATTGTGAAGCCTGGCCAACATAGACTGAACAGCTCTGTTCACTTCCTCCACTCCCATTTCTAACCAACAATTCTTAAACAGTGCAAAAAAAAAAATGTTCACAACTTCTCCTTCTGTTTGCTGATTGACCAGTATGAAATTGATCAGAAAATGTTCTCAATGGGAGAAATTCTAGATGATGCACTGAAGGGAAATGAGTATAGAGTGAATTTGCATAGAAAGGAAATGGAGAAGCCACAACTGTAAAGGAGCCGAAGAGATTAGATTTTCTATTAGTTGTTCATGTCAAAAATCTAACATTTATTAAAGCAATAAAGTCATTAATCTTGGATGTAAATCAGCAAATATGTGTAACAGAATTCTGTGGTCACATGAGACAATGAATCTTTTTGGGCCTTGTTGTGATGAGAGCATGATTATTTTCAGTGAGAACAAAGAATCTAGTCAAAGGTAATGGGAAGATTGATGGAACTAATTGGAGGACAATCGTGGAAGAATACTAAAGACTTGAGACTGGAGCAGAGCTTCAGTTCCCACCAGGACTAGAACCCTAAGCATAGACGAGCGCTGGAGGGGAAGTGTTTATGTAAGCAGGGCTCCACCATGGTATTATAAGCCTGTGGGGCACCAGGCTTTACTTGCCCCCCACCAGGCTAAGTGTTGTGTATTTTAAATAGGATCTTTACTGTCACCAGTGACAGTAAAGACGGATTAAGCTAAGTTCATAGCAGACAAATTGAACTGGGCGTGAGGGAGTGCTCACCAATTGGATTGTCCCTTCACCTGCTTGTTGACCTTCCAAGTTATGCCCACAGAAACACGGTGGGCAGTTGAAGGACTGCCCTAGTGCCAGTATCACACTGACCTTAGCAGGTTTTCCTGCAGGTAAACCTTTCAAAATCATGTGCTACTTCATGTTGGTACATTGTAAAGAATCAACATAAAACCTCTCACATTTTGTTTAACACGACAAAATGTAAATTAGGTCATTACCAATGATTTGCAAGACACTGAAAATGAGCACAGAGCTCTTAGTTGTAGACCTACTGTACATGGGGAAACATTTCAGAGAAGATACTATCCATGTGACTGTATCCTATAAATGAGAGGCTACAAATAAAAGATTAAGTTGCACCCTCTCTCCCCACAGCTCCCCGTATCTACAGAAAACCGAGGACAGCCACAATGGCTGCTGCCGAGCTTGTCAACCTCTTGATACAATAGCTTGCACACTGGAACAACCAATTTCTCTCACAAGAGAACAGTTTGTCGCAGTGCATTGTACAGCTGGTCTTTGGGATAATAGGTCAGAGTGCTCTGTGTGAAATACAGTTTGACAGCTTCGCTCTCTAACACGGGCTTATGCGCGACAGGGTGCTGTAACTGTAGTTCTTTTGTGTTTTACCACATTCTCAAAAAGTGACTGAAAGTAAGGCAGTCTCCCTCTGTCACTTCTCCCTCTCTCTCTCTCCTCCTAATCCTTTTTTCCCTTCCTCTCTTAAATTTGAAAGCGTCAACATGCCTCATAACCTTGCACTCCACTGAACTGTATTAGACACCTACAACACAAGACGTTTCTTTGGCTTCTCATTACGCTTGATTGACTCTGAATTGCGGGAAAAGCTTTCTCGTTTTGCCAGCCCGTACAATATCGCACCGCACCAGATGTGAAAAATGAAACGCAATAGAGAAGTAATTGCTTCTGTAGTCCGACAGTTTTGTTGTTTACTTACTTAAAAGAGCCTCTTTGCACTTTTTCTGCACAAAGGCATTCGTGTTGTATTTCAGTCGTTGCTTGACAAAGAATCGCTGTGTGGCGTTCCATCGCTGCTCATTACAGCAGCCTGGTTCAGAAGGGGGTTATGCTGACTCTGAGCTATGTGGCTCTCCTGCTTGCCTAATCAGAAAGAAGCTTTGTATCTGCATCGCTGCACGCAGCAGGGACATTTCAGTCGGTCAAAAGCCAAGTGTCTCCCCCTGTCTTCGGGCTGGTGTTGGACATGATGGACAGTTGTTACATACACCTATTTGGCTCAGATACCGCCCCTGAAGTGAAAGATTGTGTGACGTGCCTCCATTTATGGACAATGACAACATAATTCTTCTGGCAGGTCTTTCCTCTTTTCCAATGGGGGCCCTGTCACCTGCGAAAAGAAGTGATAGCATATTCTTATACATGTGTGTCAATCCATTGATCTCTCAATCCATTTGTTCATTCATGATGCCCTTAAACTGAGTCGCTCAGGGACCCGGAGAATGGGGGTCGTGTGTCAGGGGAGGGCCACTGACGCGCTGTAATCCAGTTTGTTTCGCTCTCTTTCCTCTGTTCTCCTGCTTCTTTTTCTGTACTGATAGTTATTGCATTCTTGGTATCTCCTTCGAAAGAAATCTGAAAAAGGGGATGGAAATAATGTGGAATGCTAACACGAGGCCAAAGAGGAGTTATTTTGACTCAGTTATTCCATCTGCGTGGACAAACACTGAACTAAACTGTTTTTGTCTGTGCTCAGAGCTGACATTTGCGTGGATCTTCAATGAATACCCGTACTCCGTCCAACAAGACAACCGAAGATTCATCTCCCAAGAGACCGGGAGCCTGTATGTAGCCAAGGTGGAGCCCTCTGATGTGGGCAACTACACTTGTGTGGTGAACAACACAGTTACAAAGCAGAAAGTTCTCAGCTCCCCGACACCACTAGTCCTCAGGAGTGACGGTAAAAACAATAACACATTTTCTCAGGATGTGTCTATTACTGTATTTTTTGGCATTCATTTCTCATATATTTCTGCATTGCTGCAATTTTCTTTTCCCATATTTTTAACAAACAAGACATTAAAACTGTCAGTAGCTGCTTTTCCATTGAGCATATAATTGTGCAAATTGGAATTACAAAAATAAGTCTGCTTATTGGAAACAAGTCAATTTTGGAGAAAGCTCAAGTTTTTTCCTAAAACATTTTTGCACTAGGATGAGGTAGTTTTTGGCTGTATTCATGCATAATTTTAATTGCTTCTTATCTAATAGTAACACTGCAATTCCAAAATTGTGTTTTTTCGACATTAGTGAAATACAAACAGAATTATGTCCACATTTCTAATGGAAATGCAGCTATTGTTTTATTAGGGAAAATTAAAATTTAGACGTCATAGTGATCAATGTAAACACCAGCCTATAAGTGTCATGTTTGCAGTTAAATCCAAAAAATCCAGTAATTTTTTACATGGGCACGGTAAACAGAAAAAAAGATGTTGTGAAGAAATCCAGTGGCTCTCTGACAATTATGATTCTATTGTTTTACAGAAAAACAATTCCATTCCAGGAAAGATTTGTTATTTCGGAATGAAAGTTCTCATCTCAAGTTAGCCTGTCAAGCTCAAGTTTTCTCTTTCACTTACCCTCAGCATCGTGGAAGCGAAAACAATAGTGTTTGAATTGATATCAAAGACAATCTGATTAAAATACAACTCCAAGCACTAACGTGGTTGAACCTCACATTTTTAACCAGGAATAAATCAAAATTTCTTTAATGGATTTCTGTTGAAAGACTGTTCAGTCACTGATCTGCAGTAGAAAAATCTCTTAGGTTTAGGGTTCGTTTCAATTCTATTTGAATTGAAATAAAATGAAGACAGATTAGTAACTGAACAGTTAAATTGTTTTAAATTGTTTAAGCTTAAACAAGCTTAAAGGGGCATTAAAAATGGAGATTTGAATGCCCCTTAAAGTGGTAAAAATGAATCTCTTCAGCTATTGATAGATTGCCTAGCTGATGTCAAATCTCGGATGGAACAAAACTTTCACTCAAGTTATATTATTTGGTCAAAGTCTTCACACTATAAATCCAGATCTGATTCTTGGTTCTTTCGTTCGGTTTTGTCAGACCTCTGATAGGAACCTTTGTTTTACTTTTGACAGCGAGATAAACAAGTTAGCTCTGTCATTAAATCAAGTTTTTATCCCTTGTGGATTTTAGCAAAAGTTAAATCTTATTTTTGTTTTAAGGATTTTGAAGGACATATCCGTGGCTTCATTACAACTCGTTTGGATTATTGCAATTCATTTTAAAGTCGCATTGAAAAATAACAGATGCAGCAACTTCAAATGATCCAGAACGCAGCGGCTCGGCTTCTTACAGGAACCAGGAAGCATGACCATAAAGGCCCAGGCCTCTTTACGCTGGCTGCCCGTCTTTTTCTGAATAGATTTTAAGATTCTTTTATTAACTTATAAAGTTTTAAATGGGTTAGGTCCCCCTTATCTTCGGGACCTTTTAAAATTTCAGTCTGTGTCCAGAACCCTGCGATCAAACAATCAGCTGTTACTGACAGTTCCTCGGACCCGACTTAAGAAGAAAGGAGATCGGACTTTTTCTGTTTTTGTTCCTTTTCTATGGAACAATTTACCTTTCCAGATTAGATCTGCCAACAGCCTGGATCATTTTAAATCGCATCTCAAAACTCATTTTTATTCTTTGGCATTTATTTGAAGTAGTGTTTGATACTCTGTTTTTATCAATTTGTGTTATTGTCGTTCTTGTACAGCACTTTGGTGCAGTTTTTCACCTGTTTTTAAAGTGCTATGTAAATAAATTTGACATTGACATAATAAAAGAAGAAAAAACATGCTGTGCTTGTAGCTAACAAGACAAAGTAAATTTTAAATTCTATTCAAATTGGCTTCTACAATGAGGCCCTGCCTCGTTTGAAACATGTCATGGAGTTTGTGAATGAGTTCAATTTTCTTTTAAATCATCATTTTGATGCATAGCAGACTGTTCACTAAGGAATTAGTAACCAAATTTGTTGTGGGAAGTTCAGAATATATTTCTGCAATATATCACAGTAAAATAATATAGCAGGGCAAATAAATAACACGTGTGTAAAAAGAGTTTAAAAATAATCTGTTTGGCTGATGTTTATCTTCCACCACCTGCAGCATGTTTAGCAATGATATACAGCCATTTATAGGCACTGCAGGCTTTGATGACCTAGAAAATGAAAAATCTATGCCTGTATCTCAGAGGATTATCCACATGTGCACCGCTCCAACCAAACTGCTATACTGACTGGGAAGCACGTAGTTTTCACACGTTATTACTGTTAAATCACAACAGATTACTACTTATTATTAGCTTTGAGGCCTCCATAAAACAATACCCTCATTTATCACTATCCAGTCTGCTTTTTAACATGAAGGCACACACAGGACACCAAAGCTGCTCTTGCTCCAGGGCACCGGGTCTGAAGCTGGTAATAGCAAAGGGCACGCTGCTATGTTTGCAACAGAAGCGTGTGGCCCATCCAAATGAAATGAATATAAATAAAGTCCTCAATGAAGTTGCTTTCATAAATCTCTGCAAGTAATCCCCACCAAGCTAATCTTTTCAATGATATGTTCTCTGAATCTTTTATGACCCGCCTCTTATTTCTTCTCTCCTTTATAAGACCTTCAGTGATCACTTTGCTACATGACCATAAAGTCTATTTGTGCTAGCTGTCCCACTCTATCAGTCCTCTGTCTCTGATCCAGACACACAGGGCAATGTCTGCAGTTTGTCAGTGCTATAAGAAAGCTTGTTGTCTGTTGTGCTCTCTGTTTTGTAGGTGTAATGGGTGAATATGAGCCCAAAATAGAAGTTCATTTTCCAGATTCAGTTCCAGCTGCAAAAGAATCCATGGTCAAACTGGAATGTTTTGCTCTGGGAAAGTAAGTCCAGCTTTCTTTAGTGTTTTAAATTAATAGTAGATTGATTTCCAACATGAATTAGAGCTATTAAGCCAACAATAGCATGTGCTCTTTAACTGATTTGCAACTATATGTATGAACAACTGCCAGCCTAAAAATAAAATGAAGTATACATCAAAGCTGTGTACAGAGGATAAAAAAAATATGAGTATGCACACTTTGAAAAATAAATAAATAAATCACAAAACCTTGGTCTTATCTACTTTCCTTCTGCGTTGAATCACACTTTGATCACAGTGACATAGCTAAAAGCCTGGCAACTTTTGTTCCTTTTTTCTTTTTTTGCAGCCCTGTCCCAGAAATAAGCTGGAGGAGAACAAGTGGTGTCCCTTTCCCCAGCAAAGTCAAAATGACGAATTCGAATGCCGTCCTTGAAATCCCTAATTTTCAGCAGGAAGATGCGGGGATGTATGAGTGTATCGCAGAGAACCGGAGAGGCAAAAATGCTGCTCGAGGTCGGATTTCTTACCATGGTAAGATAGAAGTAAAAAAAAAAACTACTCTTCTAAAGCAGCCCTTTTGTTTGTCTAAATGTGGCAATTTATTTTTGAAAATTTCATAAACTTTGAAAGTGAAATTGGGCTGAATTTACTTAAATCAGAATACATTTGAATAAAAATGAGGTTAGTTTTTGAATATAATTGGATTGAATTCCACTTTTTGCAGATTGACTGTAAGTTATTGAAGTGACCTCTGACTTTGTTTTTACTGCAAACATATGAAACATGTACATCAATCCTGGGTGTAATGAAATTATGACACTTGTCTTCAAACAGTTTTAACGCATTTGAACCACCTTACCTGGCACTTTGAAATCTTCTCTTCATAAATTCATTAAATTGAATAAATAGTCAGAAAAAACCTTTGGAATGTCTCCATCCATTCTTATGAATCCAAAATCTTTCATTATATCTTCAGACCTGAACGTAGATTTACACCCCTTTAAGTCAAATATCAAAAGTAAATTAATTTTAATTAATAACATCATTTGAGAATATTTGATGTATTTATGAGTCTATAATCTGATAATTTTCTAAAATATTCGAATTCTCTACAGTTTAAGAATTAGTCTTGTGTAGAATAATTCAGTTTAGGCTTCACTAGTCTGTAGCTTACATTATAGTTTTTTATTCTATAATGTAAATTCTAAGGTGGTCCTATAGCTAAAGAAGCTAGAGCTGTTAGTGTGCTCTACAGGAAGTCTTTGTTAGTCCACTCAACACAACAGGGGGCCTTTCTTAGCTCAAAATAAAAGTCTCAAACACAGATAAGAGTGAAACTGAAAGCACACAACTTCATGACAAGGGCTCCTATCAATACTTGCCACCTGTTAAAGTTGCTGGATAAGACTTTGCAGAATATTGTTCTAAAACTGTGAGATCTGGTGGATTGATATCTCATTACATCCTTGTTTTGATAACCATGTGCTAAAAGTGCCACATGCAAACCTCAATGCAGTATCAGTCATTGCCAAGTCTGATACTGCTCTGGATGTGCCCTAGAGCACTGATAATTAAAACACGTTTGAGCAGGTAATCCTCTCATTTTTTTCCAAGCTAAACCTCAGTGGCTCCAGACAATAACAGACACGGCTCGGTCCATCGAGGAGAACCTCTTCTGGGAGTGTAAGGCTAATGGAAAGC
This sequence comes from Poeciliopsis paucimaculata, assembly GCA_903067055.1. Classification (NCBI taxonomy): domain Eukaryota; kingdom Metazoa; phylum Chordata; class Actinopteri; order Cyprinodontiformes; family Poeciliidae; genus Poeciliopsis; species Poeciliopsis paucimaculata. The sequence continues at coordinate 14,246 of CAEGAD010005408.1, read as the reverse complement.
CAAAACCGTCCTACAGCTGGCTGAAGAATGGCGAGCAAATGGTGACTGAGGTATGAGGTTTTGTTGCATTTTTGCTTCAGTTATACTGAGGAGACAATGCACAATTGCGGGCGTTAAAAAGATGGATAATAGTCAGCAATCTATTCCTCCACATCTGCATAGACGCTGCTTAGCCGTTCACCTTAAAGCATTTGACATGCTAAATTAGAAATTGTTTATCAGTGCAGAATGTGAAGGGTGGTCTGAGTTGAGATGATTATTGGGTTTTCGTTAAGATGTTAACAGTTACTGTTCCATTGATTCAGCTGCAAACCTATGTGGATGTGGTATATATGAGATTTTAGAGCTATAGTTCTCAGGTGCTAGAGTTTTTTGACATGTCAAGAAGCAGCAGAATGGTGTGTCTGGTAAATAATTGACCGCTTTTTCATCAACATCGTTTTGATGATGGAAATTACAAAATTCAAAACAACTTCCTCAGTTTTGAAAACATAAAAATGACCCCAGCTTGAGGTAGTTTTTGGCTTTCTTGAATAAGAGTTGATGCACTAAAGGGAAGATAGAAACAGGTTTGCTGAAAAAGTTCTGATGTAGCGAACACTTATCTGATATAATTAAGCAGCCATTTACAATCAATAGAATTACATTACATCTCCAGACAGCAAGTAGCTGTCTGGAGATGTAGCAGTAATACGAGTACTAATACTAATACTAGTGAAGATAAATGTACAAATAGTTTTTTTTCCCCAAAAAATACTAGTAAAAGCACTATCAGTGGCATCTCAGGGTTTCCGTCAAGGTATCATAAACCTGGCAAGCCACCAAGCTTTTCTTCCCCCTCCCCGGCTTCATTTAACATAGTTTTTATAAAGGCAGATTAAGCTAGTTTTATAGTTGATGCAATGAATTTAGTGCGAGGGGATGCGCCGCCCCCCCATCTGCCTGCTGGCTTTTGAAATTACGGTGCTTGCCCAAATTTGAAAACTTTTAATGATTATTTACACAAAGACACAGATGACTGCTCTAGTGCACCTACCACAAGCAGGTCTTCTAGAGGAAACCCTGCACATGTAGCAGTTTCAGAACCATGGCTCTAGTACATACAGACATAGATGACATAGACATAGAATGGTAGTTGTCTTGATTGCACAAGAAATCATCTCAACAACCTTATCCAACATGTCAGTTGCTTTAATAGCTTAATAGCTCACTCTTTAGCTTGACAGAGCTCTTACTTAGCGGCTGGATAATGGAAGGAAAATGAAGGCAAATGCACAAACGCTGCCTTGGGAAGAGAAAATAACCGGTTCAGACTAACTTCAAAGAGATGTAAATGTATAGAGCCTGTACATATATGTGTATTTTGATCTTTCTAGTGAGCTTATAGCTAATTTAGCGTGGTATATCGACTGTCATGTTGTGAAAGTATAATTAAAGAAGTCTTGTTCATGTCCCCTCCCTGCAGCAGTCTGGATCTCGCACCAGCATATTTGGTTAAAATCACTCATTGGTTGGAAACGCCGTCGCAGCATTTCCAGTGGAACGTTTTACAGAAAACAAATGACATTTTAATAGACTGTGTGTGCTTTTGCCGGCAATTCGTAATTTATGCATCTCATATTTGAATTCGCAGTTTTAGCAACTTGCGTCCTCACCTCTTCCACTCTGAATACATGGAGACACCAGGATTTTGTTTTGAGATATTTTTCCTCTTCTGCTGTCCTTCTCTCTTCACGGATGCATGAATAATTGCCCTCTGTGACTTTTGGACATAAGAAAGGCACAGCGTATCTCTAGCCTTTGCAAGAGATATGCAGAATTATTTCTCTTTTTGCTCCGCAGGCCCGGGTACAAATCGAAAACGGAGCCCTCTCCATAACCGCGTTAAACCTATCAGATTCCGGGATGTATCAGTGTGTGGCCGAAAACAAACATGGCAGTATTTATTCCAGTGCCCAGCTAATGGTGTTAGGTAAGATTGCTTCCCTTCTCCTGCTCTCATTCTGCTTATCTTTCAGTGCATCCGATCATCTGCTTAGATAAGGAAAGCAGCCTCGCTGTATAATGTTCCTGAGAAATCAGTCTGCGCCCTCATTTGATGTCACCATGGGGCTCTGCCAGGCGAAAGTATAAATCTGATAGAGTGTCTCATTTTACTTCCAGTCGTTTCGTCCATTGATTGGGGATACTACGAAGGCGATGCCTCGTGGCATTGTGCATGCTGTCTCATGTAGACCTTGTATCGATTTATTTGCAAAGCTTTGATGACTGGCTCCATGAGAAATTCAATTCTCTCTCTTGGTAACGCGATGAACACTTGATGGGTCCTAATGAGGGCCCGCTTCAACGTGATGATGAGAGTAGGCTGCAGGACGGATTTATGATAAACAATATGATGTTTATCAGCAGCTGAAGAATGTTACTGCGCAGTTTTGTAATAAAGTTTAGTTAAAAGCCTACATTTTGAAAATGTCATTTGCATTTAAAACCAGATATTTTTTGGTTTTAAATGCAAATGACATTTAAAACCAAAAAGATATAAAGAATATTAAAGTCTTTATATCTAGCATAAAGACTTTAATATTTACCCAAACATGATTGGTTTGGATTGTGTCAGTGTTGTGAATATTAGTCATGGTGACTCATTGATTTATTGATCTGTTGAAATAATCATGAACTAATTTACAAATCAATTGGTTGTTGACGGGAGTACACAATCTAAAAAATATTTGGTGAAATAGCTATGTGGTCAAAGCAATAATTAAACAAAACATTTACAAAAAAAGATAAACATTTTGCAATTAAGAGCTGGAATTTAACTATTTGATTCATTTGCAAAGCGGGAAAATACTTTGGAACCAAATGCATTGAGGTTTGCAGCTGCAACGTCACAAAATGTTTGAAAACTTCGACCGGCATGAATATGTGTTACACAAACACTCGTGTTTTCTCCTATATTTTTCCCAGCCTGACGCCGTCTTTCTGCTCCTTTACGTGCAGCTTCGGCTCCCAGTTTCTCCAGAAGTCCATTAAAGGCCTTGCTAAAAGCTCGCTCAGGCAGCGAAGTCACTCTGGAATGCAAGCCTCAGGCCTCGCCCCCAGCAATTAGCTTGTGGAAGAAGGGGAACGAGATTCTGCAGAGAACCGAAAGGTAGGATGAGAGTCCAAACGCACATTTCCAGCAGCTCTCATTCACATTCACCGCAGGCCGGCTCACTTCAACGGCGTGTTTGGCATTTGTGCTCCTGCATAAAAGAGGAGACTAATGAGGGGAAAGAGAGTGGGGGAAAATTCACACAAATGGTAGTTAATATACTGCTTGCTCCTTCATATGGAAATTGTTGGATATGAGATATGACGATGCCAGGTGCTAGTATCAACACTACAGGTGTTAAATAATTAGGACAATAAAATGAGAAAGTTGTAAAGAATGCAAAGTAATTTTTTTGTTTTTGGAAAGTGAAAGATAGTTAAGCATGCACCTGCAATTATCTCCTTTATGGGTTGTTTTAAAGCACTATTGGAATGCGATTGAAACTAACAAGGCTGCAGAGATGAAAGCTTGCAGTCGATCGGGGAGAGGGGGTGCGCGTGGGGCCTCACAAGGCTGGAAATTTCTGCATCAAGACCAGCAACTAACATCAAACAGCAACTTCAGCTGCATAAAGCAGGTGCTTCGTTTATTTTCCTCGCTTGTCTCTCTGTGCATTGTTGGACTATACAAGAGTTTACAAAAAGCAACAAAAAATGAGACAAATAACAGAATTGCAAAATCAGAGATGCATCGTCAGATCAATCCGTCGGCGGACGTTCAGATAACTAGGAGAAGAAAAGCACACGCAGCAGTTAAACCAGCGACCGCGCCGGCTTGAAAACAACTCTGTTCCGCTCCGGAGGTCCGAGAATGAAGAACAATGCGAGCGAAGAACCACATCCACACAGGAAGACGAGGTTGTAAAAAAAATACGAATCTTTACAATTTACAGTAAAAGAAATTCTAAAATACTAACAGCATTATATTACTGTAGAAACTACACGGAATTGCTGTAACTCAAGAAACATAAATTTGGTGTAATTTTTTACAGTTTTAAAATGTAGAAAACACTCAAATTTATTGGAAAGTGAAAGATATTTAAGCATGCACCTGCAATTATCTCCTTTGTGAGTTGCTTTACAGTTTTAAAATGTAAAACATTTAAAACTGTTTTAAATGTTTTTTAAACATTTAAAAAGCATGTTAAATGTATTTTAAATACGTTTAAAAAACATTTATATGTATTTAAATTTTTTTTTTTTTAATATTACAGTATTTTTATAGAAAAATACCGTAATATTGCCAGCAGTTAATTGCTAACCAGCAGACGCTAACAAATGGCGCTCCAATCTACTGTACAGGTGTTCTAACTCATTCCTGCTAATCCTCACTGCTATGATTTCTACTGACTTATTTTGTGAAGAAGCTTATTCACATGATTTTAATTTCTCATTTATTGGAAATGCAGCAGCTGAAAATAGATACAAATTTGTTAACATTTGTAATGGAAGTGATGTAGAAGTTGAATAAAATGCGACATGACCGTTCAGACTAAAGGCGAATTTAAAACTTTTAAATTGGTTACATCTCTAATTTGCTACCACATATGGAAGTGGTTCAAATTGGATTTTTGGGAGGTGAAAAGAGCAAAAATATCGACTGCTATCTGAAACTAGCCTTGGTCAGATCGGATAGATGCATACATTTTCAAGATTTGCATAAAGTTCACATTGATGGAGTGACTTCTGAAGACATCTGGTTGGTTTGGATTCTATTTAGGGACATAGAAAAAGCAGATTACAAATGCACATATGTATTTTTTTTAATACATTGTGGAAAACCACGTTAATTTCCATAAAACTTCACAATCACACACTACTTTTTTTGTGTTGTTCCAGAGCGTAAAGTCCCAGTGAATGTCATTCAATTATGAGGTTGGAACATGATCAAATGTAAAACTTTCAAAAGTTATGTAGGTGAAAAGCAGAATTTGCTTTTATTTTGTGTGATTTGTGCATGTTTTCTTTTCCCTGACGTAGTTCTATGCTACTATGTGTAACTTGCAGATTTTGGTCGAGACTGGTATATTTCTGAACATGTTTTCATTTCCTATTGTGTCAGAAGTTTCCCTGACCTGAGCAGTATGAAATCTCAAAACACATTTATTTATTCATTATTATATTAAATAATGCTCTTTGTGAAGTATATTTTTACCGTATAATAGGTCCCAGAGTTCAGCTTGAAACCCACCGTTAAAAGTTTCATTTTCCTTGAAAAGCTTTGAAGTACAATCTAGGTCAAAGTGCTGTATAATCATTGCTTTATTCTGTTTTCTTTTTTCACAATTTTGACAGAAATGTAGTAAAAAAAGACATCCTGGATGACAGTCAGTTTTAACTAAAAATGTCATAAATTCAGAATTAATTAATGTGCGTAATTTGCTTAATACAAGAAAAATGTGAACTCTTAACCTTGTTTAAAGCAGTAAAAGACCATTTTTTCCTCCCACAGGATCACTCTGCTGCCAAATGGAACTTTAAAAATTGCTAACGTAACCAAACGGGATGCAGCTAGCTACACGTGCGTCGCCAAAAACCAGTTTGGAACAGCAAGCGCATCTGGGAAGCTCCTCATCACCGGTACGACCTTCTCTGTTAACGCCGTAGGGATTGGCATGTACTCGCTCTCCAGTTAAAACATAGCTTTTCAAAAAGTCAAAAAGCTGTTAATAAGATCAATTAAATATGTTTGACTTTCACCTGGTGGATTGCATTAGACTTAAACGACTGAAGACGCTGGCTTGTGTTAACTCAGTGGGTGTAAAGTCAAAAGTCACAGACATTTTCACATTTACAAGACAACCAGTGTGTGTTCACTCAAATTTAAAAGTTCAAGCAGCTCAGATCAAACTGGCATTGACATAAAGGTCCCAGTGTGTAGTGACATTTGCAATAAAATTCAATGTCTCAATATCTCAATAATAAATGGGAGAAGTATGTATGTGCACACATACACACATATATGTGTGTGTGTATATATACACATATATATATTTGTGGGTGTGTGTATACACATACTTATGCTGAAGGAGATAAATGAAAGTCTTTCGGTCACTGTGAGTTAGTTATTCTATTCTGAAAGGGCATAATTCAGATAGATGTATTACCTCATTAGCTGGTCATCAGGTCCAACAGAAGATACTTAATGAGTCTTTAATATGAGCCAGGTGTGCAGAGTAGGAAGGTCTAGGAAAATGTTTATCAGAACAGGAATGCATTGTCCAGAGTTGATGAAGTCCAAGCCAAAATGTTTTCCGGGCTGCAGTGTTGTGATGTAGTGTTGTGTGTTAGCTAATTTGGATTTCTATTTAAGGGAATAAATTACTTTTTAAAAATCTGACAATGTCCATTAAGAGTGTTTTCACAGTTTTTCATATAATGTTCTGAAGGATAAACACAAAAATTGCTCATTAGGACACTTGTAAAAGTTTGTTGCTGTTGCACTGATGTTGAATGTCAAATGAACAAATAGTGAACCAGCTGTGGCTTACTCTGCAAACACACCAGTAAAACCATCTTAATTGGATGGGGATATGTCATAAGGAGTTAAATTATTTGGTCTAATACCCTGGTGTTGTCATATCTTTTAGATACAGTATATATATTTTTACACATCACAAGTTTAGTGGAGTCATTTAGAGAATCCTGGACTTTTGTAAAACCCACTCTCCCCTCATATCCTTAGCATATAAGGATATATACCCAACATTAGGTTCCCGCTAACGATCATAAGCTGGTTATGTACATTTCCATTCTTGGAAAGGCTTATAAAGAGAAACCATCCATCACACTCCATACAGGCCCAATTATTACTTTGTGTAAAGTTATTATTGGAGAACAGCTTATAGGCAAATGATTGGATTTCTCGCAGTTCTTGTAAAATAAAGGTCCATTTGTTGGCAGGCAATGGCCGGAAAATATCTTGATTTTCTTCTCTCTTTCCTGAGTTATATTGCATATATACAATGTTTGCAAGTGGTTTTTATTGCCTGATAAACACAGCTCATATTACACATTCCATATATAAGTTAAGTCGCAACAAACACCATCCTTGGTGTAGTTAAAGGTCATTATCAAAGAGCGGTGGCATAACATATTTATGTAGCCCTGCTGGCCTAACTGTGCCATTTGTAAGCATCAAATTTATTCTCATTAGCTTCTCATTCTTTTCCTCCACTGACAGCTGAACTATTTAACGTCACAGGATTTAATTACTGTGACCTTTCCTCAAAGTACTCTGAGGTCTCCAATCTGCCACAGCTGGGAACTCACTCTGCTCTCTGCATATCTGTCGCTAGAAACGGTAAATACAAACGCCACCAGCGGCAAGAAATCACAACGCTTGTTTAGGCGAGTGTCCGCTGACTGTTTAACTGCGGCTAATTGGTTTTGTTGTGAATTGCGGGAAGATGGTGCCATGTATTAACATGCATGCTCTGTCGTCTGTTTGCCTGGCCAGAGCCCACCAGAATCACCATGAGGCCCACTAACATGGAGATTATTGTTGGCGAGAGCATCGTGCTGCCCTGCCAGATCACTTCTGATCCAGCTCTGGACGTCTCCTTCTCGTGGGCGTTCAACGGCCAGCTCATCGACTTCCAGAGAGATGGTGACCACTTCGAAAGAGTGGGTGGGGTAAGTTGTTCCCAAGGCATTTGAACTTTGTTACTTTTCTGCCTGTTTGGGGTTTAATTGGGCGATGGTACACTCCACTGTGTGGCTAAGGGCCTCTTAGACACCAAATAATACCCAAGGAGGAAAAGTTATGCCAGGAGAAACTCTTTTCTAAAGCTTCTCAGTGATCAGTGGTGAAATGCACATCAAGGACTGTAAGTTTTTGTTTTATAACAATCATTTAAATCTGACAAAGCCTCAATAGATGAAGGTTGGTGAGAGATTTTGTTGTCTGGTACCACCTGCAAATTTTCTAAATCTCCCACCTGTTGATAATCATTGTTACTAATTCTAATTTCTTTCATGACAGGATTTATAAATACACCTATATAATAAACAAAACACTAAAAAGAACTCCTCACTTACCTCTACTCCTACAGGTCTAACTTTTTGTTTATTTCAAGACATAGGAGGGTTCTCTATCGCAAAAATACTGTTTATTTTCTGAGTTTCATTCAAAACAAAAAAGACAATAAAAATGTGTCCAGTCTAATGTTTTAGCGTAAATACGCAAAGGTTTTACAATAAAAGTGATCAAATGTTGAATACATTAGTTTTGTTTTGTTGTTTAAGCAACATTCAGTGTTTTATGCTGCACTAATCTGGAACAAACTTCCAGAAAACTGCAAAACACCTGAAACACTGAGCTCTTGTAAATCAAGACTAAAAACCATCCTGTTTAGAGCTGCCTTTGTTTCATAATAACTGGAACATCAGTCAACCTAATTAATATGCATCTGTTTGATAACTGTAATTTGACAAAATGTAAAATTGAATTCTTGTTTTATAATTATTTATTGTATTGTGTTTTGTGGTGTGATGTTGCTGAAATGTGCTATACAAATAAACTTAACTTGATTTTATTTTACTATGTCTTGGGTGGAGAAAAAGAGGGAGCAGTTGGCATTAAACAGCACTCTAAAGAGTTTTGATTTTATCCATAAGCACAACAGCAGCAGTGCAGGAAGTAGTTAAAGGATGATCCTGAAGCATGTTTTTTAATGACTTATTGTGTGAACAAACTTCATGTGAGATTTTAATTTCAGTTCAATTCGTATTTAATGGAATCACTGCACTTGTGGAAATGTTTTTTTTTTCTTCTTTCGTTTGTTTGTTTTGTTTTTTTTACGTTAGCTGATATTGAGAAAGTTTTGAACACATTTGCAATGGAAACACTGCTACTGATATAGATAGCTAATGGCTAACTGAATCTGTGGTCAACAGAAACATCTTCCAGACTGTAGAGTGTCTGTGTGAGTAAAACCTGTAAATCAGGATTTAGGTTTCTCTGTGTGGCCATAAGATGTAAAATCATTCCATTTCAGTCACCAGTCTATTTGTTGGTGTATTTACCAGATGAAGTCACCATGAGGTCTAAATCCATAATTCTTACCTTCTTCAACTGCCATGTGAGCTTCCACATCCTTACACCTCTAAAAATACTGCAAAATGCTATTTTAATTACTAAGGGTCCTGATTAATAAAGTCTGTCTACTTTTCCATCCTTTCAACTTCTAATTCCTGAACGTCAAGGGAGAACATTTTCTTATCATCTCCCTCTGCCATAATTGAATTTGCATACCTATTTATGAATCTTGAGCCCAGAAATAATTAAGTAATGAGCCGCCTTGCTTTTCACCAAGGGCAAGCCTGACACCAGCAAAGTGTTCATTTGAAATCTTTATACCTTCAAAATAATTACTTTTCCGTCGAATGTTTGTTCCCTTTGAAGAAGGGCAGAGTTAATTGTTCGGCGCTTGTCGTTATATAAATAATTACTCACTTGCTCGCTCTCATTTTGCTTTATGCATCGCAATATATCAATTAGCGCCAGTCATGTGCCAAAAGGTTGATATCATATTGGGAAGACCCGGCCGGTGTTGCGGAATGCCAAGCCGCACGTCTTCATTAACGCAAATAGCAATTACTGGTGACATTGAGAGGTGCAATGGCGTTTAATGAGATATAGTTTCACCCAGAATCTGCCCACAGAGATTACCAAGACACCGCTTAAAAACTTCTGATGAATTAATTACCATAATTAAAAGAAAACCTGCCCCCATCACTTCCTTCCCCGCTAAGACAAGAGGCCTTGCAAGTCATTCCTAGCTCCCAGCTTGTCCAGGTGGCAGCTGACACTGGAGTCTTACTCGGTGCATAAAAGCTGCCGGGTATAGGCAAAGGAGATGGAAAAACCGTGCTGAAGGAGAAAAAGGGAAGTAGAGATAGTTTTCCTCCCATGGCCTGCATACATTTGGCTTTGCTCTCTTTGTCTGGAGTCCCTCAGAGAAACGGTGATCCACCTTCCTCCCTTTCACTGCCGTAGCAGAGTGGAGGTACAATGACTAAGCCACCAGGCTTGATGAAATCTGCTGCGACTGCGACGAGTCTTACCTGGTTTGGCCCCAGGTGACTGGCTTCTAAAGCAGCGTACCTCTTTTTTTTCCCACAAGCTGACACGCTTTGTGACAGGAGGTGACTTTCAGAGGCGGATACCATCAGCAGTCACAACAAGGACACAATGAAATTGTCTGGATAAAATTTGTCCGCATGAGATTATGTCTAACTTTTCGTTGTTTTTTTTTTTAATTTAGCCTCGAAACAAACGTCATTGTCTTTGACCTTTTAGTGTAAATGGACTCATCCCTGCCAAAGGGTCCTTTTCAGACTGCATCAACATTATTTTAACAGGTCGAGAGCATGTGATGCATGCGACTCACCGCAAGATGGGTCTAAAAATATCTTGATGGCACTCTGACACAAACATGCCTAGAGACGGTGCATCGCCTGAGTTTTAGACAATGTCATTACATGCCGAATGCCTCTGTGGCTTGTTTTTGCTTCTTTCATGCACTAAAATGCCTAATGTTAGCCGAGTAATGTAAAACATCTAATTTGAAAAGATGATCTTAGATATGTCTGATGGTTATGGAGCCATCAGAAATATTACCTCTGTGCCCTGAGCTTGATATATCTGATTTCTTATAGAAGTTGGAGCCAGCTGTCCAAATACCCTACAAATAACATTCCCTGGATCAACGATGGCATCTTCTGTCATTGCAGCAGACACTGGCTCTACTCAGTTTACACGCATTGCATTTGGAAATTCAATTGCTCACATTATCATCAGCAAACAAACAATTCATTCTACTCTAATCTGCAAAGAGCACTGTTTTATTTAATTTAGGGGTTGCATATATTTACATCAACTTTTATTCATGCGTATTTTAAGTATTGCATTCGAAAAGGTTGATGGAAATGGCAAAATTTGAAATAATTTCCTCAGTTTGCTAAGTTAAGCTACGCTTTAAAAGGCCGTTTTTCTGTCAAGTCAGTTCCTTATCCTATGTGTTGAGTGCTGGGTATCAGCATGTGAGTAAAATCAAGAACGTTCAAATAAAAATAGGAACCTTCTGTTACAACTGCCAGAGGCAGACAACCTCTTGCCTAGTCAACACGTTTTAACACATTATATCAATAAAAATCAGTCAAATTAAAATAATACAAAATAAAACCCTAAACATATAAACACAAATATATATCACTCATGAAGAGGTACTGTCTTAAAATATTTGTCTTACTATAAATTGATATACTAAAATATTCCAAGGAAGGGAATATAACTATCTCCTATTGGTAGAAAACAATGTGGCAAAGTTTAGAGGATACTAATAACTTGACAAGGATCGAGTGACTTGCTGAGTTCAGGCTGCAGTCAGCGGGTAAAATACACTCCACCTGCCGGCTGAGCCTGAAGACGCCTAGCCCCGTTAGCAGAGCTACCTGCTGTGAATTCTCAGAATCTGGCTCTTGATCTTACAAGATTAAAGTCAGAATTGTATTTTTTATTTTATTTTTTTTCAGTGGCCTTAGTCCTCTTCTGTAGAAAGCAGGCCAAGCCTGTTTAGGTGAATCTCCTTCTCTTGTTCTTGGTTATACTAGAAAACATCTGTTGTCAGAGTGTTTTCCTACATGGTAACCATATGCTGGCAGCTCTTGTATAATATTTGCGTTTTACGCTGGGATTTACAACCATATAATGCTTGAGTTTCTGTTATTAGAGAATAATGATTGCCAATTAGCTAGAATGTGTTTGTTCAGTGTGCCCTGTGTGAAGCTGGTAACTGTTTGCAGGTCGGTTATCGCCTGAAGGACAGCCAATAGCTTTATTTGTGCAGACTGCATCTGCCATGTGGTTGTTTGGATAGAGGCGGAGAAAAGAAAAACAAACTGTGGCATGACAACTCTGAGTTTTGTTCAATTCTAAAGCATCGTGCCAACAGCCTGGTTTTCTTCCCCTCCTCCAGACCATATCAGGGGACCTGATGATCCGCAACATCCAGCTGAGCCACGGAGGGAAGTACGTGTGCGTCGTCGACACGGACGTGGAGAGCCTGTCCACCTCTGCCATCCTGGTTGTCAAAGGTAACCCTGGCTGATTCCAGCGGCTTGTTTGGACAAGTCAATTCAAGAATAACCTTGTGTGTTTACTTAGAGGTAGAAGTCCGTCCAAAGTGAAAGACGTCTGACAGATTGGTGAGAAAAATCCCCGAGGCTCACCATGGGGGAAAAAAAAATTGTGTAGGAAAGCAAAAAAAAAAAAGATGGATGTTGCCGGAGCCCAACTTCTGTCAGCTTCAGTTAATATCATATAAATATTGCTGAAATGTTAAAATTGACTGACAGTGGCATGGGCAGCCCTGGGTTGAGTTGTGCTACAGTACATTTGTTTTCTGCTTGCTGCATCGAGCACAGTGAGCAGGCTGAGCCCAGATTATCTCACTGACAGGCTTGTTCTTAATAAACCTTTATAGGTGCGCCAGGTGCTTTCAGGAGACAGTGTTTATCACAGAAAATGACCATAATTAGCTCATTTGCACATCGGAAAATGTCATGGAGAACATTTGAAAAGCAGAGCACCATGGAGAAGAATGACACGCGGTCACCAGACTGTCCTTTGAACAAACAGCCCACCCAATTTGTCAGTACAACAATTAGTTCACACACAGCGTCAACACACACCAGATTTGGATCTTAATTAAAGTGAAAATAAAAGCCTAAATATGTATGGTGAGAAATTTGGTTCGACATTGTAATAACTGGACATGTTTAAAAAATGTACATTTAAAAAACTTGTCAAAAAACATATAGTTTTACAATAATTTACAATGTATATGAAATAGTCAAATCTACATTTATGCAGTTTGCTATTTTTTCTAAATTCTTTTTTTCAAATATAGTTTTTTCCAATTATTTTTGGAAAACCAGGATCAGAAGAAATGCTTTCTAACTTATGTTTTCCCTTCAAATTTCTATTTGTGAAATGTGTTCTTTTTGCTTGCAATAATTTTCTCGCCTCTTTCGGTGGAAGTGCCCGAAACGGGGAATAGATTCTGCAATTCATAAAACTCAGTCTCACAAATTTTTGTGGACAAAATAAATAAAAAAAAAAAAAATTGAGAAAACCAGTCTGAAAAAAAAAAGTATAGTTTTAAATAGCAACATGCATAAATGTAGGTTCAAATTTTGCATACAAATCATAAATTATTAGTTTTCCAATTACATTGTTGGAAGGCAATTTTCTTTTTTCAAATTTTAATTTTTGAAAGAGAAGTTATCTGTGCCTGATGCTTTTTACAAGGTTAGGGTTATGGTTGTACAGCACGATTTGCAAATAATACAACTTGTAAAACTCAGTATCAAAATTACGGACAAAAACAATCAAAAGGAAAATCTGACAAAATAGCATGAATGACATGGTAAATTCTGTCAAAACGTAGTTTTTGTAAAAGAAATTTCAAAGTCTCATTTTTGAAATGCTTTTTTTTTATTATTTCAATTTTTGTAAACTGTTCTGTTTTTTCTTGCAGTAATATTGTAACAAATTTCTACCATATATATATATTTTTTAGGCTTCTTGAAATGGGTAATCACCTTTTATTATTCCATGTCTGATGTCTCCAGGTCCTCCAGGCCCTCCGGACAAAGTCTCAGTGGAGGAAATCACAGACAGCACAGCCCAGCTGTCCTGGACTCCTGGTAGAGACAACGGCAGCCCCATAACGGGCTACATCGTTCAGGCTCGCACACCGTTCACTGTGGGCTGGCAGGCCATAGACACAGGTATCCCAATCAGCTGTCCTTATTGCATTCATGAACAGGATATTTGTGCAGGCGTTTTATATTTTTATGCCACAATAAATTTGTATTTTTTTTTTTCAGTCCCAGAGGTTGTCAATGGCAACATGCTAACTGCCACTGTGGTCGGTCTGAATGCCTGGGTGGAGTACGAGTTCAGGGTGGTGGCCCGGAATGTTGTGGGCCTCGGAGAGCCAAGTCCAGCTTCGGCCAAGACCAGAACAGAAGACGCTAGTATGTAAAACCATCTTCAATTCAGATTGGGTGTTTGCATATTTTAGTCAAATTATAGTCAGACAGCTTGTGTGGGTATAATTTTTTTCTGAAGACAAGTGTATGAA
>CAEGAD010005398.1:0-72264 GCA_903067055.1 Poeciliopsis paucimaculata | reverse complement strand
TGTATAATTTTACCATCATATCTTTGATATCCTATTTTAATCACACAAAACATATATATAAGCTAAATAGCAACCGCTGTGTCTTAAATCAATTGGTCATGTAATAATGATAATTATTCACCACCAAATACGCTGTTTCAGAGACACCAGACTTATGTTTTACTTAAACAAATATATTTTGCTTTTTATTTTATTTTCCACTATATACATTCTTCTTCATTTGATTGCGCATTCTCTATTTTTGTTTGATAAAAGCAACTTGCACGTTTAATATCTTCTGAGAACATGAGTGTAAAAAGGCTGGTTGTTTCTGATTGGATAAGACACAAGACAAAATGTCTGCTGTGAACTGAAAATTTTTGTGAAAACCTTCAGCTTCTCTTAGAGAAGATTCACACTTACTTCCTCTGAAGGAAATAATCTGGTTGCCTGCTGTGTGTGTGCTGGGTGGTCCGGCTGTTGTATATCCATCTTTGTTTTCCATTTAATTCTGCAAATGTTGTTCTGCAACCATTGTACAGTACCTGTTTCTAAATAAAACGCAAATGTTGAATTGTATTTTAAGTTTTAATAGTTGACATACTTGTATTAGATAAATGTATAACTGGATAAAATTGAAAACCGGGTGATAGTCTTGTAATTTGAAGTGCTTTAAGAAGTCCCAGTGTTTAAATGTAATCTGAATGGACTGTTTTTAGAGTAAAATATATGTCCACATTATCTGTCACAATCTGTTCAATTACTGACTAAACATTACGTGTGCTTGGATGTTCCTTTCTTGTCATTTGAACCAACATTCAGTTTCCATGCACGACAAATTTGGAACAAACTTCCAGAAAACTGCAATACAGACATAAACACTGAGTTCCTTTAAATTAAGGCTAAAATCTGTTTACATTTGACTTTGATTAGTAGTGTATTTCCTTGATAATTTTGATGATGGCATTTGATAAAAAATAAATATGTATCGCTCGTTTCATAATAGGTTATTGTATGCTTATACAATGTAAACCACTTTGAACTGAAATGTGGCATACAAATATACTTGACTTGTTCATGCTCTATAGCCAGAAAGCATTCTTTATTGTAACTGTGCTTAGTTTCTTAATTAAATTGAAATGATCCTGATTCATTTTTAACTAAATAAATCAAAGTACAGTGGATCAGAGCAATACATTTCTTCCAAATATAATGAGATCTTAGAAGGTCTCATTATATTATTGACACACTCTTGCTTACCTCCATAGATCAAATGTTGTACACAGACATGCACGTGATATGGAAAAGCAACTGCTAATATTTGCTTATTCATGCAGGTATTTTGACTTTGAAGTTCCTCTCTAATTGCCATTTCCTTTTGAAGTCATGGTAAATTAAATGCTCAGCTTAGATTTCTCTTGGACTCATTTCATTCCTGGAACAGTTGGTTGTTATCTCCCAACCCCGTTCCCACCTGTTACGAAAGTCCCTGGGGTCCAACATCATCCGTCTTAGATTTTGTTGCCGTACAATATGCTAATTGAGGGATGCAAATATGGTGCCTGTGGATCATACAGATATGTGTGAGACAAGGTGAGCTAAGATAGAGAAGGATAGAGAGTAAAGAAGACAGATTATGGTGGAAAGGAAGTAGCTATGAAAGCAGGAATAAATGCGGTACTGAACACTATTAATTTAAAGGACGCGAGTAATTCTCATTGCTTGCAATTCAGCAAATGGTGAAAGTTTAGTTTCAGGGTACATACGTGCGGTTCACAATAATACATGATTTTTTTTTAGGAAATCATATATTTATCATTAAGAAGAACCTTCCAGAAGTAGGAATTCCTACTGGGAAAAATCAAAGCTCACCAAGCAATTCCCAATTTTAACACCCGATATGATTACATGTGGACTGCAGAGCCGGTGGCCAGTTCTGCTCCCACACTGCAGCAGCTGACTGAAAGTTCCAACGTCTCTCCGTAACATTATTTCCCCCTCCTACACAAATCATTACATGTATGAGAACAATTATTCAAATTCAGTAATAATATCATTTGGCAACTTTCAGTGACTTTAAAGACAGCCAACAGCTACATTTCCTGATTTGGCAGCAGATATCGGCAAACTAAGAGCTGCCCAATCTGTAAGGCTGCCGACTACTGATTTACTACTCAAAAGCCCAACTAATTAACTACCTAACTTTAGCTGAACAGACTCCTAGTACTACTTTACTGAGAGCAGAATGGTGGCCACTTTGATTTTCAAAGTAAATTCTCCTTAGCTGAAATAAGCTGATTGATGAATCCTTGTCAAGAATACATGAAATAGACTGATGTCAAACAGAATAACTCAACACAATTATCTCTGAATTTAAAAAGTGAATCAAAATTACATTATTATGACTTTTAAAATCTATATTTCTGGTATTTATTTTTTAAATGAAGTCTTTGATCATAAATGTTTGTTAATCATAGGTGGCAATACCACAAAGCTAATCTCATGAAAGTGAATTCTCCATCTCTTGTCAAACTATTCATGTTTGAGACTCTTATTATGAAGTACGAGAGAAATTTGTTCTTGAGTTACTGACAAAGTTGCCTAACTAAGAATAATTGCTGAGAGGAACCAACAATACCTGCCCATAAAAGCATTACGTAAATCTCAACCACTCAGTCATTAATTTGGAAACAACAAAAAAACCCCCACTAAAGACAGCATCTGTTAAAATCTGTTATCAGAGCTTCAAATTGGAGTTACATTAAAAGGCTGTTAATGAGTCTGAACTGCCTTTGATCCTGCCTAGTTCAAAGTTCAAAGATATATAGTGGTTAAACAGTGAAATAACAAATACAGTTTGATGTTTCTATATCCATTTTTCCTATTTGCAAAAAAAGAAAAAGAAAAAACACAACCCTAACCCTTTTGACCCCTTATTAATCTTGAGCTAGTTGATTGTTTTTTTCTGCATTATCGCTTTATTGAGACAGGCTTGAAAACAACAATCCATGGACTTCAACTGTTCCACACTGATTAAACACAGTTTGTGATTTGCTCAACCTTTTCTGTTGTTAAAAAATGTTTTAGTACTTCCAAAAATAGTGTCTTCAGATGTGGATGCATCATTACACCCCAAAGTCAATTACATTTTGAATCTACTACATCTCAAAAAATAGGATTCCAGTTTTCTGAGACACCAAATTTTGATCTTTAAACCATAATCATCAAAATTAGAAGAAACAAAAGCTTGGAATATTTCACTCTGTGTGAGATAATATTCTATAACAGTTTCACTCTCTGTTTACACAATTTTCATGTTAATATGTTTTAAATGTACTAGTTAGTATATTAGTTTCACTTCAGACTATTCTTATAAAAACAATATGATTCATTTCAAATTATTTGTATGAGAACAGAAACATATAAAAATGAGATGTTGTTTTGAAATTGTGGCGTGTTTAAAATGCAGCATCTGCCTTTGATAAAAAGCTTCCATAAATTAGTCTGTGTTCGCCTTCCACCACTTCAAGCAGATCCCCAAAGAACTACAATGCCTGACTTTTGATTGACCTTTGCACCTTGATGGCCTCTGGCATACAGATATACATTTCTATTATTTAATTGCATACGGAGATATAAAAGATCTGCTTTGGAATTGTCTTAAATCCCTTAAGAGCATTTTGAGGACAACACACTGACCTGATTACCAGCAGCTAAAAGCTTTTATTTGTCCTATTCCCTGTGAGCACGACAAGAGCACTAAAGGACTCATTACTAGGCCAAATTTCTCAAGAAAAGCAGAAGGATTTAATTCACAAATAGGGTTGCAACCAAGCTACGTAGCTGACAGACCAACACTTTGAACAACAAAGCTAAAGCTAAAGCTTTCTAGATCAGATCAAATATTTATGTCAGGAATCTGTGGCGACACTAAGAAACTTCGAGGAGAATTTAAAATATTGAGGGCTCAGTTAAGACGTTTCAGACCAGACAGATATTAATGTCTCACCCATACTATGCAATGTGTGCTTTCAGAATAAAGACAGTAGTAGCTGGTACTTTGGTTTTAACAAGACAGTTCACTATAATTACTATGATGAACTATAACATAAACTAATGAAGTAGCAATAATGGTTACACAGTTGACACTCATAAAAGTGATTTCCACACTTGTGACACAGGGAGAGGGTGAAAGAAGGATCAGAGGAACTGATTATCTCTGGTGGACATTAAAACACAAATTAAATGGCTCCACTGTATATCTACCACTTATAGACCTGACAATATTCCAAGTTGAAAGGGATTCTCAGTGATTATATAATGGGGGAAATGGTTCAAAGGTTCGCATAGCATAAAGTGACTAAAGCGATGCATTTCTTTTTTGATTGCTCTTTTTAGTACGATCATCTGATATTTGGGCAGATTTTGACGAAATGAAACGAAACAAAAAAAAAACTCAAAAAACTTCTGACAAACATCAGTGCGTTATGAACGCAAAGATGATTCTGAAAATGAACCAGGAGGTAACCTAATGTAAAAATGTCCTGCTCCACATTGTTGTGACCATTTTATTGACTTTGTTCTGAAGACGTAATACCTGCAAATGTGTAATTATAGTAACATTAGGAGACATTCTGTTTTTTTATTTAGCTGACGAGTGCCTCTTTGATATTCTCCTGCATCAACCAGACATGCTTGTTCTAAAACATAAGTAAAGCTTCAGACCCTCCATTTCAGGTGACAAGCTGGTAAAAATGTGATTTGCATTTACACCTTCTCAGATGTTATATTCCACATGTAGAAATAGTTTTAAAAATTTACTTGACAGAAGTACATGCTTCAATATGAATAAAAAGCAAACACACATTTTTTATGTGAACTAGCTCTTTTCATCTGGACTTGTATTTATTTGAATAACTTTGTTGTTAGTGCTATACATTAACCAAACAGAATATAACATTATGATCACCTGCCTAATAGTGAGTTTGCCCTCCTGCTTCTACCAAAACAGGTCTGACCTGTCAGGACACAGAGTCCAATAAAGCAATGCCGTCGTTTCTGGTGCCAGAATGTTAACAGGATGTCAACAAATGTGTTATTGCGCACCGTGAACCATTTTTGCGGTCCACATTGTATGTAGAAATGCCACCATACAGTGAAAAGGTATTTGTTTCCATACAAATGCAACGCATTTTCCAAAAACAACAAATTCTAGTTAGCCCCAATTTTACACACAAGTGGGATCACTCCATAGGGAATACGTGTTGTTCATTTTCTATATGGTCTTAACCAGAAAACATCTGTAATTTTTAATATAAAACATTGCAATTACAATTATCAAAACAATTCTATTCCAAAAGTGATGCCTAATTTACCACTTTTTAGGTGGCAAATTATGCAAATTATTAAATAAAAAACACAAACTCAAAAAGTGAATTATAAGTTCTGCATTTTTGCTTTGAGAAGCTTAAGTATTAAATGGAGTCCTTCTTAGGTTCAAGTAACTGATTTACAAATTTAGTATTACAATAACCATGTAGCTAGACTCCCACAGATGGACATCTGATTGCTTCTTGTTTCCATATTACAAATGTCAGAATACCAGCTGGCAACTGGGTTTTTCTCTCCTCTTGTCTTCTCACCTTCAATTTTCCTCAAGTGTCGTATGTCTGCTCGGGCCTCGCTCCTCTTTTCCTGGCAGCTTACCTGGCACAGCTGTTGCTCATCTCCTCATTACTGTTCTGCATATCTTCTTCCTCTTCCTCTCATCTCCTCACAGGATTAACATACTCCCCAGTTGGCAAAACAAAAAGGTCTAAGTTCCAGAAAAATGTTTTGTCTTTTTCTGTTGTATTTTCTGGCTTTAACTTGTTTTACCGTGCTTTAGATTTGCAGCCTGACTGCCAGTGTACCTCATCTGTCACACTCACCTGCCAATCAAACGTCATCCTCTGCAATGTAAGCCATATGGAAAAGCTCCATGTCTTTGTGGAAGAACTCAAGACCAAGACACATTCAGATTGTTTCCAGAGTTGCAGTGAAATTACTCATCTTTCCCTCAGTCATGGTAAATTCTACATCCTGCATAACTTCCACAAATGTACCAAATTTATTCACATTTAGACCCAAACCTTTTACCTAAGCTAAATAAACATGACTTGAATCAAGATAATCTCCAAACTGTCCAGTAAAAACTCCAATTGGAAGAACATGTCTGTCAAGAAAAATGTAAACTGTAGTGTCTGGAATGAGGGGAGAGATAAATAAAATACAATCACAATAAACTTAAAGACCATCCATCCATTCATCCATCTTTTGCTTCTCTGGGTTGATTGCAAATAAACAATTTTCCATACAATAATTGACTATTATAGTCAATTATAATTTTCCTTACAATAATTCACTCAAAATTGCCCTTGGATAAGTGCGTATTTGTGCACTTGGTTGGTTGTTCTGTGTCTCTGTGTTCCCCTGTGATGGACTGACGACTTGTCCAAGGTGTATCCTGCTTCTCATGTAATAACTGCTGGAGATCAACACCACGACCTTGCAAAGATAAGTGAATGAATGGATAGATAATTGCATATTATATCAACTAATTAATTAAAAACTGGTTATACTAAGTGTTCCTGAACAATTTAACAGTGCCTTGTGTTTATATATGACTTTCTTAGTTAAAAAAAACCAACAACAACATTTGTTTGTTTAAATCTAACAGTGTTTGCTTGGTACTTTTAGAATTAAGAGTTTATTCAATCAGTAACCCACAACACAAAAATAGAGATAAATGATAGAAAGCCCAGTTACTGTAATGTATAGAAGATGTATTTGCCTCTTTACCAAAAATATTCATTGCACAACACAAGGCAAAAAAACCAAACATATATTTAGCAGTATCAGTCAGTTAATTTCCAATAACTCTCCTGATAACATTTTTAAGTCAATATTTCAATATGAAAGACCAAGAATTAACTGAGCCTAAAGCAACCATATCTGTGCACAAAAGCTATTTTAGTCAAATCACTGGTGGATAGGAATGTGCAAATTATTGATCATTATGCTTCCTGTAGCATGTGCTCTTCCTTGGCAGACTGTGCCCAATATGACACTTGAGCACTGCCATATCCAAACCAAGACTGAAATACAGAGACATAGCGGGAAGGCTTTCCAAAGCTGCTATTCCCCTAATTGGCGAGACATGGCTTCGTCTGTGTCTGACAATAGAAAGCTGTGAGAGCAGAGGGTTTGTCAGTTGGGAGCACTGAAGTGAAAACAAGAGAAAATTTGAGAATAACTGTGCAGCGAGAGGTACATAAGGCACACGCATTGATCCCCCTCCATCTGGTTTAACTACTTCACAGATCCCCATATTGGAATACCTAGACAGTTTGTATGATGTGCTGTTTGGTTAAAGTACGTGCTGTCAACACTGTTGCAGATACCTACACACCATTCTTTCCATTTTCTTTTTTTCAAATATCAACTTCAAAGTCATACTGAATTTCTACACCTAAAAATAAATATCTTCATTTCTAATACTCTGTGAATTTAACACATTTCCTTTGATTTTATCCAGTTGGAAAACAAGAGCAGCTACCAACTTTTCAGATGAATGTGAAAGTTTAGGATAAAATACTTCCTGTATTCTATCATGTCTGGTTTACAAGGACTAAATATATGCTAACTATTTCTTATCCAATCTAATGCTTAGTTTATATTCATGCACACAGACCAGGATTTAAGTTTTTGAGTAAATGTTTCACAGGTGATTCTATGAATACCACATCCATCAAAGAATTGTCTCTTGTTAAAAGTGCTATAGTTCGCTCCTGAACTTTGGCTAACTCATTCAACTTTATTATAATGATGAATGAATAGTAATAGTGTTAACTACATTTTATAAGGCCACTTTAGGCCCACAAAGACTTTAATATGAAAAAATGAGTAAATATTCTCTTCTAAATCGAGTTAATATTACAGATTGAGTACATTGACTTTGGCATTGAACTCTGTAGTATCTGAAGGGTAAACAAAAGTCTCTTCACCAGCTGAAGTTATAAATCCATCATCTACTGATTTCATCAAAATATTTTGTGTACTGTTAATTAAGGTTCTTATAAGTCATTTCCCTTAATATTATGATTGTTTTAAATTGAATTAAAATCTGGAAACTGAAAATTCAATGTGTTGGCCTGATTTAAAAAAATAATATAATTCACCAAATTGTCATTGTAATTAGCCTCTAGCTGTTTTTAAAATATAAAGATAACTTTGTTTTTTTAGGAAATAGTTTTCCTAATTTTAAAAGATGTAAAACAAATAAAATATTCAAATGACAATAAGATTAAAACAAATCTGGTTTCAATGGTCTATTATCGACTTAAAAACTTATGTTTGAATTGTGACGTTTGGATTACACATTCGAACTGTAGTTTTAAATAGAAGTTTTATGTGTTTGATTTAATATATTAAATTAAGATATTAGTATACAGCTTGCCATGTATCTGAATCAACATTGAAACACATTCCGTGTTTGATTATTTAGAACATTTCAATTTGTTTTAATGGCAGATGATTTATGTTTTGCTGTACTATATTTTATTGTAGTAGACTTAACTTCTCCATAGAGTACTTAGTGCTGAACTAAGTACTCTAGTTCTTAGTTGATAAAGTGACCAAGATAAAAGCCAACGGACATGGTTTGCGATCCTAAAAGTTCAAAATAAGATTCCACTATGCCTTTCCGGACAAAGATAAAAATACACAGTTGCAAAAGCTGTTCATACCTGCTGAAAGCGACAGTGACCTAATCCTTGTTTTGCACATTTGCCATTTCAGGGCAGCGAGCTGTTGGGACACTGGTGCCTACCCATGCTTCATATCGGCTGATCTAGCAGCTAGAGCGTGTTTGCAAAGCCTGCCCTGTGAGAATGATAAATTGAAGTGATACATGTGTGGTCTCACCTGTACGGCTCACGAGTCCCCTGGGTGAGTAACTCTGCTCTGTTTGTGAACTGAACCCATTCTCTCTCCTGGGGGGGAAAGGGGTGCCAGGCTCTGTGGGGCCTTCTGGGAAGACATTATCGCCCACCCACCTATCCCCATGGGGTGAAACTATCTATATCTCAGCCAGAAGGACCTTAGTGTCGTTTGTTACTGCTGGCATGTTGCTGCATGTCGTTCTGCAGGTGTGGTTACTTCTTTATTGTAGTTATTGCTAATTTAAATGTGGGGAGTTTCTAAAAATTACCTCATTAATTTTCCACACTTGCTTTGCTAATATAATTTATCTGTTTATTTACGGTGCAACATAATATATTGTGCTAAATTTCCTGGCTTACACAGATAAGTTGTTGCGATTGCTGCATATGTGGGACATTTCTGCTAGCAGAAGTCATTTTATTTAATTATCTATTTTTTTTTTATGTTTATTTCCGCAATATTTCATGTTCCATTTGAACTATTCAACTGCTTTACCTATTTTATGCAATTAGAGATGCATTCATCAAGGTAATTAAAAATAACACTGTAAACCAAATCTGTTTGCTACAGGTGATGCATTGCAGAAGTTGATGCACAATTGCATATGGCTCAGTTTCTTTTTTTGGTAGCATATCAATATGCATACAAACAAAGATGATAGAACTAGAAAATATACCTCAAAATGTAGAATAGGGGAGTAAGAAAGTATCAAGTAGAAGGAAAGAAAGTATTTTTGATAGGATTTGTAAATATTGTAGCTACAGCAGTGGTTGTTAACCTTTTGACCTCTGGAACAAGTGATATTGCAGGCAGGACCATGCAGAGACCTTTGGAGGGGCAGGGGCTCAAAGTTAAAAGAGGGCATATTGAACAAGATCTTAAAACACCGCACAACAACACAGCAACAACCCATATTAATCCAGAATTTAATTGGATCCTACTATAACATTGCCATCATGAGAGGAAATGCTAAGGAAATGTAATATATTTTCCCTAACAGGTATAATGTTGCTGTTTCTGCTGCTGACAGTCCTGGAGGGCTGAGTTGATCTGAGACTGTAGCTGTTAAACAGACCAGAGGAAAGAAGGTCGCCTGTTATGAAGTTATAAAATAAGCAAATCTGAGGCTCCTGCACGTGCCTGTTTGTAACACACCATTCTAATATATTCAAGAAAACGTTTTGATTTTGATGCTACTGTAAACAGGTTGAGTTAGAAACCAGATGTCTTTATGGTACATGCTCTTTTTTCCAGTTAGCAATTTCTAGGAACAACAACAATAATACCAGTTTTTTTCTGCCAAATCTGTCCTCATCATGTTTGGTTGTCCTCATTTTAATTTCCCTTTGTGATTTCTGCATTGCTTTCTATTTCAACGGGCTTTGGTTCAAACTGAAGGGCTGATTGTTACTCATAGCACAAAAATTTGTGTTCTTTCTTGAAGGAGCTAGCACTTTAGCAACTAGAATACGTCATCTACACAGGATGCAATGCAGCGTGAACAACATGACAACATCCATGCAAAAATACTTACATTTGTAAAGGTTAAACAACCTGCAGTATTTTTGCTATATTGTTTTTGACATGAAATAGATGCTTCTCAAATAAAATCTAAGTAATTTTGGATCCCTTTCAGCAAGTCGTTCCAGTCAGACATTCTTGCTCCAGTCACTTGGTTGGTGACTACATTATAGATTTCAAAAAAGTTTTTAGATGTGATAATTGGGGCTACAGTTTCAAAACTACTAGGAATTTTTATCGTTTTATTCTAAA
This sequence comes from Poeciliopsis paucimaculata, assembly GCA_903067055.1. Lineage (NCBI taxonomy): Eukaryota > Metazoa > Chordata > Actinopteri > Cyprinodontiformes > Poeciliidae > Poeciliopsis > Poeciliopsis paucimaculata. The sequence goes on along the minus strand of CAEGAD010005398.1, from coordinate 61,530 downwards.
CACAAAGAATGGGCTAAAATATCTGGAGACTAAAATGACGTGCTATAGCAACAGGTGCACCAAATTCAGGGGCTGTTAGTCATCTATGCAAATGACATGTGATCTTTCCTCAGACTTCTCATTTAATACAAAATTACTTGATTTTCAATTATTTGAAAAGTCAGTATTTGAACTGTTTAACAACAACAAAAGCTTGTTCAGCTTCATTGTATTTTAATAATCATGTAGAAACAAAAATAAAACAGATTTTGAATACACTTTAAAGGCAGCCGAAGCATCATAGTGTGAGAACCATATACATACAGCATTCTTTGTGTTTGCTTAACAAACACAATTAATGGTTATTGTCGCCATTACAGGTCTTTAAGCATTTCAATTTTGCTAAATTGCCACCAACAACAGCACACCAGGCCCAATTAATCATGTTAAATCACTCATCACCATGTAGAAACAAAGGGATTCCTGCCCATCTGCAGAGATTTAAAATCAGAGCTTTGTGATTGAAGCCAATTGTTTCACTGTCATCATATTCTTACCTCAGTACAAAGCTAAGCCCCTATTACAACGCATTTGGAGATGTTTGTTTACAAAGCGATTAGCCTCTCAATCATATGACAGACTGTGAGCTTGAATGTCATTGAACATAGCCCATAACACTTTACCCAGGAGGTTGAGAGATAGTGTAATATGCCGACCCTCTTTGAGCAGGGTTGGGATTTATTATTGTTTTATTAGAGTGGCTACTGGAATGTAGCATAATAGCCTGCAGCAGTTGGGTGATGCAAAGACACATTTTGCTGTCTATAGTCTCTGAGTTAACACATTTATGATTAAAATGAATAAATCACTCATTGTATTAAAGTTTTAATAAAGTTTTCATAATATTTTGAAATTTGAAATGAACAAGGCCCAATTTTAAACATAGGCACAATGTTCTCAATCTACAGCTTTAAAAGAAGTTATTCCCTGAATGACATATTCTAAATCTAGTTAAATATAATGATGTTGCTTTAAAAATTATTTAAACTTCATTAAGCGCTTCCTTGCTGCTATAAGTAGATAAAAGAAGGGGTGCAGTAGCCAGTTGTTAAAACTTAATGAGCTTGATTGACCAATGTGACCTCCTCTGTGGTGTGTGTTGAGATAAAGCCAAGTCAACATCAGGAACAAACAAAAGGTGTGTTTTGAATATAAGAACACCTTTATCGTTTTAAAGGTTTTAAATTTATTGCAATGGATTCATTAAATTCATTCCGTTCATTCAACTTGGCTGTTATTTGGGAGTTTTCCTCCTGTGGAGTTCAGAGGGCAAAGTGGCAACTCCTCCCATTGTATCAGTATTAATCGAGGTCTCGCTCAGTAGCAAAGTCTGCATTACAAGGGATTCAAATCCCTGAAGGCTAAGATGAGGACAAATAGCATACAGACAGACTATAGTTAACATTAAATTAACTGATTTAATGTTGATTTTGCTGACTGACGTTTTTAAATAGTTAAAGGTGAGAGAAGAGAAGAGATTGCCTCTGCCTGAATTAAAACTTGATATTTTAGCTATTCTCTTCAGATCATTTTAAAGTGTTTACTCTGTCAAACTGAATTAAAATGACTTGAGAAGAAAATTTGTAGCATTCACACATATTTGATGAATAATTTATATTTTTATTTATCTGTAACATGCTATATACACATTAAGTGTCATGGATATAGCGGAGCAGTTTCCAGAAAATAGCAGATTTTGTTTTTAGTGATCTGTACAACACTTTGAGATGCTTTTAGTATGAAGGGTGCTTTATAAATAAAATTGATTGATTGCTTGATTGATTGATGGATGATGGGCTGAAAATGATAATTGTTTTTTTTTGACGTTTATTATTATAGGGGTCAATGAAGTGATTGGAAACAAATTTATGAGATAACATTCCTTATTTAGCCACCAACCACAGCCTTGTTCAGGTAGTGTTACTATGTGTCAACCTATTTATTTGTCCTTTTCCAAGTAATGTTTGTTTCAAGGATAACATGATAGATTATTTATATCCGACGCATGAGCAATGAAAGCAGAGGGGTTCTGGTTCAGCATTATTAGAAGGGACAAATATTGATTGTTTTGTCTATATCTGCACAATTATTTAATGTTCACAAAATACTGGCATGTGTTGGAATATTTTCAACAAAACAAATTAAAAAAAACTTTTGTGGATAGGAACGAGAAAAAACCCTCCATTCATCTCACCATGTAGGTTTTGTCATTTAACAACATCATTTTCATAACTGGTAATGTGAAGCCTTTTTACAGTTGGGCTCAAATTTTAATTTAAATAAATAAAAAATAAAAAAAAAACAGTTAACTGATTTATTTCTATCCAAACTCATCAGAATTTTAGGTTTGTTTGGTTATCTAATTTGTTCAAGTTTATTTAAATATGTCTTATGGTGGAAGAAAAAAAAAAAACAGCTAGGAGAAGAATGTTATGTAACATGATTACACAAGATCGTAAGTTAAACTCCAATGGTGATGACCATTTTTTGTTTTAGCCATTGTCTAGAATAAATTGTTTGTGAAGAAGGGCCCGATGGGTAGCAAGTGTTAAACTATGCAGCTAGAATGTCTAAAGAGAACACGAATGGTCCATTACACCCTCTGTCACATTCTTTCTCATAAATCAAACTGATACTGAGACTTCCTTGGCTATGAGACATGTAGGATCATGCACTCTGCTAAGATGGACAAATAGAGCAGACAGATCTGTTATACTTGGTTATCAGGGGGCCTGGGTCCCATCAAAACATTGCTTCTTCCACTTACGAACTCTGCGAGATGGCTGTTAGTTACCACTTTCATCTTGAGAAGACATTTTTGAGTTCAAATACCTCAGCTGCATGCAAAATGACTTCCATGTGCAGTTCAATAATAAATACTAAGGGATACTGCAAAGTTTAGAAATAATATATACAGTTGAGATGATTAATTCTTATGTCAGACTGTGTAAAGACGCTTCATTGCCTGTTGAAATATTTAAACAGCCAATTTCTTCATAATTTAGAGCCATAAAATTTAAAGTTCTTAAATATTTCCTAAATAAATCATTTAAAGTCAAATGATTTTTAAACATCAAAAATAAAAAGACTCATACCAAAGGCTAGATGACTGGAAATGAATTAAATTTAGAAGAAAGAAAGTTGTGAATGATGGCTTTGATTTTCTGTTTTAGAATTGTAGTCTGCTTGTAGTTTGAGCAATGGCAGCGAAGGAAGTGAACAATGTCTATTCCAAATATTGAATAAACATTAACAGCCGCCTGTTTAGCTCAGTTCTTCTCTCTTAGCAGTGGAGGGTTGTTTACATTGCATGTAATTTCCACCAAGCTCAATAGTGTCGAACTGGTGCATTACATGCATCACGGCCAAACTTTAGCAGCTCGAAAATGTGTAAAACTTCAACAGAGCCCATGCGTTCAGGAAGTAATTGTTTCTCAACAGCGGAGATTCCAGATGATCTTGCAGTTTCGAACACGGGTTTTGGATGTAAGCAAAGAACTTACAAGATAAGGTACAATTTACATGCTTCAAAAATAGTTACTAACATATCACCAGGATGTGATATGTTAGTGGCTAACATATCACGTCCTGGTGGTCATCATAAAACAGCTTGATGAAAGCTGTAATCATTTCTAGAAAACTTTGATACGAGCATTCCACCATTCCATTTTCACTGTTGTCTTGCAAATGTGTTACAATGATTTATCTACCAAACCAGGAGCTAGTGACAGTGAACATATTGAACAACAACATGTACATATGTTCACAGCATTAATCTTGCTTACAACATAATTTGGAACCATATGCTGTGACATATACTCCAGCTTTCAGTTTCAAGTAAAGGCTTGGCACTAATCTTTAAATTAAATTTCCAGTTCCATCAAATCACATTTTTATAAACGTAATGTGAAGAGTCTTGAAACATTTTGTCAAGAACTTTTGACCTCAGTGTCTTTGCCCAGATGATTGAACACAAATGGCCAGTGGAAACACTGCCTAAGCTGTGTGGAGTACACTGAATGATAAATGTGCTCTTGTCCCTCAGGCTTAAAAAAGTCAGTGTGTGTGAGAGCTTTTAGATAGTTTCAAACAACTCTAACTTATCGAAGCGATGGACCCAACGTGACATCCAGAACCAGAAAAGGATATGAAAAACACCACTGTCTGTTTAGCTTTGATCTGCTGGGTTTTGAGAGTAGACATGTTGGCCTGCCAGTTAGATTAGAACGCCATCACAGCGGAATAGAAAAAAAAGGCCCTACAAAGAGGCAATACATCCCTTGCATAAATTATTCTGACAGCAAATTTCTCAAAAGATTGATACAGTGATTCAGTGCTTGTCTTCTTAGTGGTTGAAAGAACAGGTGCAATTTCAAATGGAGACAAAACCCCTCAAAAGTTCTCTCTCCTGCAGGGAATGTCTTTTTTTTTTCTTTGACAGCCATGAGATGAAAGGAAAACAGTGGGGTTTCAATCCAGACTCAGCACGGCACCAGGAGTTAACCAGGCCATCCCTCCGAAGCTCATGTCACCAAAGAGATTAATTGGACTGGGTCTCTTCAGAGTATCACTGATTGGCTCTCAAGAATGCAGAGGCTTTTATCTCATTGGCTCAGGCATTGCCTTGGGTTGAATGAAAGACTGAGACCTTTCAGTAGCGTCAAAGTCCACTTTAATGTCTGACAGTGCTCTTTCCCTGGTCTATTTTGTCCCATCCCTTCAAGTGTTGTCTCCAGCTTGTCAATGTCTGTCAGGGGGGAAGTATAATATTCTTAATTGCCATGCAAACTGTTCAATCACTATTTAGTTGGCAGAAATGGCTTATTTTATGTACAGGTAAGTGGAGCATTGTGGTCTCAGTGTGGTTATTTTGGGCTTGTGAAGTGTTAGTCGCTAATATTAACAGACGGCTGCAGAGAGTGTAGAAAGCTCCTAGTGTGAATGTGAGACTGAGGTCGGTACAGGAACAGCAGGCATGTCTGTTATGTGGCTAATTATGTGCACAGAGTCTATCAAGTTTGAGACGTGCACTTGAATTTAGCCTGAAAGCAAATATTGGAGGTTTGTTTATATACTAATGCTGTTAAAACAGAAGCTGGTAAAATCCACTGGAAAAACAAAAAAAGACTGACATCTTATAAATTTGGACATTGCCAGAAATGTGCATTTAAATGACAGATTTACAATTATTTTGTTAAAACAAATTATACAAAACCTATATTTTTACTTAATTCGTACTATTGTGATCATCAATTTGATTTTGATCTTTCTAAATCAAAATTAAGTCAGCCAACCTTTGCATATATCTTGTTTTCTTTGCAGAAACAATATACAATTGTAGCTTTTTATTTATTTATTTTTTATTACTTTACCAAACTTCAATTTATGGATTACTGGTATCGTATGTAATGGATAAGCACAAAAAAAAAAACACTATCACCAAGTAAAAGAAAAAAATTAGTTTTCAAAATTCTTTCACAAATAAAATAAAGTGAAGAATCCTTCATTTTCGGTCCCTTTTCTCAATACCACAATGAAAATCGGTGCTACCAGCAGCTTTCAGAACTCATCTTAATCCTAAGCAGAACATGTGTGTGTAATTTAATCTATGTATAAATGCAACTTTTTTGTGAAGGCCTTAGAGCTTTGTTAGAGACCTCTAAAGCTGGATAAGGTCTCTGGTCATCAGGCTATGCCAAATGTGAGCATACTTTTTATGGACTTGCCATCTGTTTTCAACACAATTATGCACAACTTTATGTTGGGCTATAACACATAAAATTCCAACACTGAAGTGCTAAACTGTCCCTTTCAGCTAATCACACATCCTGTTCTATAATAAACACATCTGACATATGAAAAAAAAAAAACTGCTGACAATCAAAATAATGTCATTGCTTACTTGTGCCTGGTTGTCGACAAACTCCCTGCAGACATGCGGCACTGACAAGAATCTATTTATCTAGCACTTAGAACCGATCATGGTGTTGCACAGAAATGTTGTCCTAATATGTTTTTTTTAAGTTAAGGAAAGGAAGGAACTATTAAGAAGTCATTGGCTTTAGGCTGTTTAGCTGGTGACCCAGTTGTCCGGGGATAGTGACTCACCACTGAGCACTTACACACAGCAAATAGGCCCAGCACTCCAGCCATGCATCCAAAACTGCTGTCAAAGTCATGACTGTAGGAGTCAAGAAAATAACATTGACATTAGCAACAAGCACATTAACAGTTACTGCATGAGGCATTGTAGCTTAGCCTGTGCACCCATAATTACATCATCCTCTACAATTATTAGCGCTTGTGGTAAAGTTCATTTTACTGCACACACAAGACACCCGGGTCATAAAGTTTATGTAATCTGACCAAAACATTTTTGCTGTGCCCTCTAAGTGGCTTGTGGCAAACTGAAAACAGCACTTCAATAGTTTTCTTCTCTCCACTCTTGCATAAAGGTCATATTTGAGGTGTTAGAAGCTGCCATGTCGATTTATTATTCTACCAGAATTATGGATTTCTGCAGCTCCTCCAGTGACCATGGCCATGTTGGCTGCTTCTGTGCATTAATCCTGCTTTTACTCAGCCTATCAATTTTTTGACAACTTAAAGAGGATCACTAATGTTGACCTTTTTCAGTGAAAATGGGGTTGTGGAAAGTATCATCCGATAATTGCAGCACAAGTGATTTTTATAGTTAACTGTGTCCTTCTTAAACTTTCAAAAATGAAATGTATTTCACATATTTTAATTGGGAATACATGTCTGCCTGATTTTAAGCCCTGGAAAATTTCAAAACAGCCTGTCAGCAAGTTGATTGGATGAAAGGCTGTAAAAATGAACTGTACAGTTCTTGGGCATCTGACACAAACAAAAACTAAAGCTATTCAGTTTGGGAGACTCAATGTATAAATTCCAGTGGTAATTTATAATTGTGCATTTATAATAAATTGTTGTTTTTTTTTTTTTTTATTTGTAACTTTTACTGCTTCATATAAACAATTTATACTCTGAAATACATGCTGCATCTGACAGAAACCAATCTATTTTTAATTAAAGTAACTCTACTGGAAATCTGATAACAGTACGCCACAGAATATAGATGCAAAACATACGAGGTACAACTGACTTTTTTCCCCCAAGTTAAAACGGGTCAAAGAACATGAACAGACATGGTGGGTATCGGCTATGATTGAGGTAAAAGCAACTGCAATCCAAAACAACATGAAAGCCAACTTAAGGTAGGTGAAAGTCCACTTGATCACCATCCATTTTGGGGAGAGAATGCTTTACTCGAGCAGTGAAAAGGTTTTAACAGAAAGACGTCTCATTCAATGTGCTGCAAATTGAATACAGGATGAGCCATAATGGCCATAACACCTACAAAAAAACATGCACTTGCTATTATGTGAGATGATAAGGCTGCATCAGAAGTAAAACCAGAGGAAGCATTAATTTGGTTGTTTTAAAGAAAAGTATCGGCCACGCCGAGGGTCAACAGAGTGAAGCGTTGATCTTTGGTACAAGCCCTGTCTACTAATGTTGAAGCTCATCTGAAATTGTCCACTCAGCAGGTGAAGGTTGGGGCCCATCACGTCATCATTTGTTGCTTGTCTTTCTGTGCTTTTGACACTCATTCACAATTTCAATTAAGGCAAAGTGCAAAAAGCCTTGGAAAAAAGAGAAAAGAGTTTTGAATGACCTGAAAGGAAGAAAATATTTTTTTTTTTTTTGTTGTTTTTAGGGTGGCCTTGTCTCAAAATTAATTAGATGCATTATTAGGATCTGTCACAAACCCTCCAGAGTGGAGTAAATTAGCTGAATAGAAGTACGACTCAATATTTTACATACTGATGTCAGAGGCAGAAATTTAGCTACTTGCATCTATAGTAGTCTTTTAATACTTTTTGGTATATTTGAAAATGCAATTTTGGCCCTTCCAGTCATTTATTCAAATGTAATTTTGAAAACACCTACACCTCTTATTAATTTTTTTCTTATTATATTACCTTTATTTCATGTTTTGTTCTAATGATTTATTTTTCAAGTGGAACACAAACTGACCTGACAAATAGACCTGTGATTGTTTTTTACTCACCTTCAAACTGTAAAAGCCAAGAACAAAAATATCACTTCTTACCAATTTTAACACACAAAATCTTTATGATTTTGCTACATCTGTTATAAAAACAGGTGGAAAAAGGTTTATATATTTTAAAAAATGTAAATTTTTACAGTGTGATAAGGTCCACAAATAATTAAGCCAATTATCTGTCTTCTGAAAACAATAGTTGCACTGCAGTCCATCCAGGGATATCAGAGTGAAGGACTCTGAAAAAAATATATTTTCTTTCTAGTTCCCAGTGATTCACTACTTTTTTTTTTTTTTTTTTAATCAAAACTCCAATGAAATACAATAAAATGTATGGCTCTTAATGTAGCAAAATTTGGAACAGGGGTTGTAGATGAGTAACATGGCATATTGTTAAAATGTCTTCTATTAACAGAGTAAAATAAAATGACTATATGTGCACCTTAGTGGTTAGCATACATATGTATATATATATATATATGATCAACCTAAAATGGCCTTGGATAACAGAAACGAGTGCATTGTGAATAAAAAAAATTAAAAAAAACATTTTCTCCCCAAGATTCTTTTTCTGTAGAAATAAACACAAAGGAATTCAAGCCTCTTTGGAAAAATACTAGCTTACCTTTTGTCGCTCCTTGTCATTCAATTCAAGTACTGTGGGTTGAAGCATCCTTTTAGCTTAGGTAAGGTTATCATGAATGGAAGGAGTCCTAGGAGGCATTATTGATCCAGCCCACAATTTCATACAAAGCCCCATATTCACAATAAAAATGATTGCAGGAGTACTGTCACTTCCTCTCATTTGGGTTTTAACACAGAACTCTCTGGAGGACCTGCTCAATGACTTTACTGATTACTTATTCAGTCCCCCCTTAGGCCATATCATAAATGTCATCATATGCAAAAAGGGATTTGTGAAAACCCTGTGGTATAAATTGAGTTGAAATGGCTGGAAACTCAGTCTTTCATCACTTGAAATGACCTCAGCATCTCACATAGTGGTGGCTTACATATACCCTCAATATTATATGTTTTATGCAGTCAGTCAGTGGTACCTACCGAACTTGTTTTATTACCAGAAACACAGTGGAAATGTGTGAAAATTGATATCTTATTGCAAAAGTTTGAATGATAATACTTGCAAACCAACAGCATTTATTTGAATTGCAAGAAAAAAGTTTCAATAACATAATAAAAACCAGAGCAGTTATGTTTAATATGAAATAAGTTTTGATAATGTAATGCCTTATTTACTTATTGATTCTTTCTAAATATGTAATACCATCAGAATTATTGTATATGCAACACATTTACCAACTAAGATCTTCAACTTAAAAATTTCTAGATATAAAACTTCTTAAAAAAACAGATTTTTAGGTTTCAAGGCTTGTGATTCTGAGAACACCATCCCAACTGAGTGACGGTACTAGCATCATATTTGGCGCTTTGCTGCTATAGGGACTGGTGCGCTTCAAAAAGTAGATGGTGTCTTGAAGAAATAATATTATTTGTAAATATTGAAGCAGTGTCACAATACAATACAGGTGGTTAAAGCCAGGGCACAAATTGGTCCTGCAGATCCAAATCATAATATCACATTAGTCACAAATTGCGTTGAGGACAAAGAAATTATTATGGATATTTTACAAATGCCGGACAGAGCCCTGAATATCAAGCTTTGTTGCTTTGAAGGAATGAAATCATCTAATGTCATCTGTTCATGAAAGTGTTTAAAAGTCAGGCCAACAAAGAGAACATTTCTTACATTGACTACATCGCCGATAAGTCTGACTGGAAAAAAATATTTTATTTCATGAACTTTTTGTTAAATACTGCAGCCTACCCCCATTCATCAGCTTTACCCAGTGTGATGGATGAAACACTGAAGATCATTTACTACAGAAGCCTATATAAAATCTGACCTTGACAATCTTGGTCATTTATTCCTGGTTTCAAAAGAAACTAGAGCAAATAATTATACCAACATGTGCTGGGTTTAGAGATTACACATAGGAGTCTAATGATTCTTGTGTCTTCACTGCAAGTAGTTTACTGAAAATGACCTGACAGGTTGGATAAAACTCAGATCAGGACTGTTTGCACTGGGTTTTCGTATGTCAAATAATCCACACTGTGTGCCGATGGCTAATTATGTTTTGAAGTTAACATACCTTATTTGTAATTTCATTAGTGTTTAAGAATATATATTGCAACAAAACTGTGGGCAGGAAGTTAAAGCTTATTGAGCCATGTCCCTAGAGGAGTCACTAAGCGTTTACAATCCTATTTTTAAAAAAACTCAGCTGGGGAAAGCTGTTTAATATCCACTCAAGCCAGAACCAAGGCCTGGAGCTGCAGGGGCTCCACTGCATCCAGCAGATCTGGTAAGATGCAGATGGTCTCACTGGGTTCTCAGCCCATTCCACAGTGGAACTCCACTGGAGGCATCAACATTATTGTTGTAAATACATTATGTGTGGCCAACACTGGAGGCAAGTTTGGAATCACGGGAGGTACACAAAATACTAATAAAAAAAAGCAAACAAACAAAAAAAAAAAACAACTCTTCAGGCTGATAAAAGAAAGGACAAACAGCCAAGGCCAATTAGTTAAAGATTGCAGTGACAGCTGTCAGGAAGTTTAAGGTTATGATTAAGTTATGATTAATCACTAATATATTCTGTCAGGGAATATACACTTAGTGATATTCACTATTCACTTACTGACAACCTCCATTTTATATGTGCACAAAAACCTTAAAAAGCAAAAACATTGTGTTATGGGGATTTTGTGACTCAAAGATGCCCATGGACTTCCGGGACTGATGGACTAAGACGTATTGGAGGGAGCTCCTGCAAATAATTTTTTTATAAGGTACATTTGGACATTTTTGTGTGCTTTGCCTGTCCTTTAAATCTTATGGCTCTACTACAGCTCGAGATGCCTCCAAAGCTCAAAAATACAAATAATTCGACAACTACGGTGGTGAGGCTTGGTCCACCGCGGGGCCCGGCTAGTAGGCAGCCGCCTTCACAGCCTGGGACGCATATTCCCCGGACTTTAAGGCTGAACTCCTCATTGCACTTCGTGAAGAGATGGTGGACATTTTCAAGACTAAATTGGAGATGCCGTTGACAAACAATCTGACTGAGATTAAGTCGGAGCTGCATGGCGTGAAGACGAGCTAAGTGCTAGCATTGCGGGTATCAGGTTGGAAGTCGATGCATTAAGAGTGACAGTTGCAGTCATGCAGGGACCACTGTCTTTATGCGCTGATGATGTGGTTTCACTCAAGAGCAATTTGGACAGGCTTTCGGCGGTTCGCTCTCGACAGTAAATGCGAAGACTTGGAGTCAACATCTCAGCGTGATAACATTAGAATCATAAGACTACTGGAGGAGCGCAGCCAAGTCAGCGCAGACACGATTTCCACCCTGCTTCGAGATGCCTTCGGCCTGGAGAAGGAGCTGGTTGTGGACCAGGCACACTGATCTCTTCGAGCCAAGCCGGAGCCCAGTTAAGCATTTTGAAATGACATATTTATATGTCAGGGGTAAGGCGATAAGTCAATAGAGATATGACAACAATCTATTCTATTAAGTGTATTGTATTTGCTATTGTGTTCATATAATTATGCATTTTTACTTTTTTTCATGTCTTTTACCATCTGAAAAATCTGCCTTCTCATTTATAGAAAAGCTACAAATATGCATTGTCCCTGAAATATATATGAAAAAATAAAAATCAAACTCAAAGATGTCCATCTTTGCTCTCCGGTGATAAACTTTGGAAATTTATTTTTACTTTCCTCAACCTTGGGTTCTTCTCCAGCCCTGCTTGTCACACTGTCATTTGTTTTAAGCTTTAAGCTTGCACACATTGCAAATGTGTGCAAATTCAGGAGAATAGTGAACCAACACACCTCTACCTCACTTAAATGAATGATCCCATTTTGAAAAGGGGCTTAAAGAAATTAACCTTTGTGTCTTGTCATAATTATAACCAAGAAAATACTACAATTCTGAGACCTTGATCATTGTAACATAAAGTATTAATTACACACATCCTTAAGTTATTTTTCTTTGCTAAAAAACAATCAAGAAAAAAAAACCCAGTATGAGTGCCAAAAATGGAAAAAGCACTGACTTCTGTCTAAATTTCTTTTTGTGGTATTTGCAACCCCATAAATAAATGTACTCAAATTATAGCTCAGTGTAAGATGAAAATGTATTTGAAAGATGTTTCTACAACTGCATTGCCATGTACGGAAAGAATAAAATCACTCTGCTGATGTACTGTCCAGCAAGCCATAATAAAGAATATACACCTAAATTAGTTTTATCATAAATTGCTGTCATTTGTAAATGGGTTTTGTCACTAATTTGACTTCTCTGGGCTGTTCTGTTTCTAACAGATAAAAACTATAAGTCTCATTTTTCACAATCAGGTTCTTTGATAAATTTCATGCTGATGGCTACAGCATTTCAACCAACTGCTTCAAATGCTGTAGCTTTATACACTATCTACATTAACAGCATGGATTCTTTATAACTTATAAAGAATCCATAATTTATAATTTATATTCTGATATTCCCTTTACTGTTGGACAGCAATATGAATTAGAGACTCCATGAAAGATATCCCCAGGACTTTTCATTAAACAAGTTTCAGAAAATTATAGTAAGCCCCCCCGCCAAAAAAAACAAACAATCTAAGCAATCTGGATAGCACTACATAAGGGTCTAGCACAAACACTTGAAGAAAATAACTGGTATTATTTTCTTCAAGTTGTATATTGGTCATTTGTACTGACTGGACATGGAGATTGGAGGCCCTGAGGGTTGTCTAGAGTCTAAGCCCAGAAAGGTAATATGTAAAATAACACTAAATTTTGTATCTGCGTCAAGGTTCCTGTTTGGTTTTGAAATTAAAGACTTGTTAAGGAATTTGTAGTAAATATGATAAGCTCTAGTTTAAAGCTTAGAATAAACTGCCTTATCTACTAGTGCACTTCTATAAAACTTGACAATTAACAACAACAGAGAATTTGTGTAAAATGCAGTCTGATAAAATTGTCAGACTGCAGATGTGACCAGAACACATTCTGTATCTTACCAGTGAGCAGCCAAATGATTTCCCTTTACACTGAAAATTAAAGACAGCATTTGTTTTCCAAGATTGTTTATGACTTGTTGCTTTGCAGCATATTAAACAAGTACCACTATCACTACTGAGAGTAAACTGTTGTGGCAGGGAAGTAGCTTAGCTGTGCCTAGAAGTTTGCCCTTTGGCTCAGATCCATGGAGGAGGTAATTAAAAATAAACATGGCACAGGTTTTAAAACCACTCTCTTAGTAACACTGTGACAATTGATATCTTCAAAGATGGCAATGGTATCCGTAATCACCTCTAAAAGAGCAGAGTTGATACAAAGCTGTTAGAAATAGTTGCCCACTACTTTTTTTTAGCTTCTCCCCTGCGACAAGTGCATAAATAGAGAAGGTGAAGCTGGGCTGAGCTCCACATTCACAGCATGTAATTTACTCAGGTAATAAGGTTAATGATTATGGAGTGAGGGGAATATCACCTTTGCTTTCTAACAAAGAATATGTTTCAGCAAGAGGAATTACCTGCAACATCAAACTATTGGATAGAAATTCTCTCTAAAAATGGCATTATTAAACGGATCAACTGTAATCAATGCAAGTACAAGAAAACCAATGCATCAAGACTTAACTGCACCTTTTTACAGTTGCACAACAAGTATACTTGCCTAATGCAATCTTAAAATCCCTTATAGGCAAGTCTTGACCAATAAATATTACCTGCCATACATTTTAGCAATAAGGCTTAATCTTAGATCTATAATTAAAGATATGTTTCCCAGGTAATGAAGAATTCCACTCAAAAATTAAAAGCAATGTGCCCTTGATGAGAAAAAAAAAAGTCTTATAACCTTTTCTTATGCGATTCTAAATAAATTAACATTCGAAGGGAAATTATTTCCCCTTCATTGCTCACTGTTCCCTGCAGCTCCTCCTTCCAGCAGCTGCCAAAGTCAAGCGCCAAGTTTGTCTTTTCAGTTCGTCTTAAGCTGTACAACACACCTTATCAAAACACCGTGTAACTTATTTACATATTCTCCTCCCCAAATGATTTTCACTGAAAGAAAAACTCATAACATATTGTTTTAATGTAGCGATATTTTGCTTACCAGTGAGAACTGTGTTATTTTTAGAATAAAGGTTTAAGAGTTGGATGAGAAATAGGTTTTTCTTACCAATTTCCCTCCTTATGTATGGTTAATCCCTTGCTAACTGCTATGTGATGATGTATACATATGAGACATTATGATGTAGAGTGAGCAGATATTTTATTCCAAAAACCATAATGCTCTTTCACAACGATGGAATCTATTTCTGTGAGGTCCCTGCTGTAGTAATCTGATGTTGCCATAGTGGTTTCAAAGCTTCCATTTTTTTTTTTCTTTTTACCCTCATACTGTTCAATTTTAATTTAATCAGACCACCAGGCATTTGTTCGGAAATTAAATGTACTATTCCTATGTGCATCTGCAATCTGCTATCCAGCTTTTTCATGTTGCTTTTGGAGTTTTGTTTTTTTCTTTGTTGAATGACCTCTCAGCATACGTGTGTACTGGACCTGTGTCACTGTGGATAATTGACTCCTTCCTGCACAAGATCTTTTACATGTATTCTTTGATCGTATGCACATTTCATTCATAAAGACATCCAAATCACAGACAAAAAACTTCACTTCTTCCTGAGTGGTTTGCTCACAAGATATTTCAATTTTCCATATACTTGAACATAATTGTTTGGACATATATGCCTATAGGCTCTTTACAAAGTTCTGCAGTTCTGCATTTGCCTAAGCCACTCAACATTTTCCTTTTCCTCTCAGGATACGACAAAAACAATTCTTGTTTTCCATAAAATAGATTACGGAATCAAGTTGAAAAAGCATGTTCATTTGCAAGAACTCAAAAATGTTTCACCTAGTACTTGTACTGCCAGGACAGGGAATTTCACTTTGCAGCATGCTGTCAACTTGTAGCGCAATACAAGGACAGCATTTGCATGTTTCGTGGGTGACAATGTCATTTGCATAAATTTAATGAGTCATTCAGGGGGGAAAAAAACACTAAGAATACCTGTGAAAACAAGCTGACATTGCTCAAAGACCTTCTTTTCCTCTTATTACTCACAATATTGGCCTTGGCTTGCAGACAGAGCGCACAGATAATCAGCAGTTTTGACATATTTGCCCAAAGAGGTTTGTTTCTTTGGTGGCGGAATGTGCACAGGAGATGGAATTTCACCCCTTGCTAAATGGATGACAAAAATAGTTAGGATGATACTGGAATGAGGACTTGTTTCCTGGGATGGTTTAGCAATCACTAGTCACCAAGGCTTGTCTGCTGCGGCTGGCAAGGAAAAGCGTCACACTGTGTGGTATTTTGATGAAAGGAGTTTAGCTGTCAGAAGCAAAATGGGCAAACTAATTACCAGTGTAAGCTGATTTCCTGGTTCAAGCCCTCCACAGCGGTGGCTCTCCCCAAGCACAGGGCTTGATTGTTAAACTAAAAAAAGGTACATGTTGCAAGGAGATTCGCCAGGGACCGTCTAAATGAATGGAATTGAGTGCAATGAAATAAGTGTGGCCCTTTTTACTGGGAGCAGGTCTGCAAGGTCCAACGAGAGGAAAATGGTCTCTACGGCAATGACAACAGCAATTTATGACTCTGCACCACCTTCCTGTCTTGGTTTTAATGCGGATCTTTGGCCCCACATTGTAGCACCAGCCTTTTGTATGGAAACGCTATCACTTTGCATATAACATTTTCAAAAAGCTCTAGATAAACTCTATCGTGGTCAGTGAAGCAGCTCTTCCTGTTTGTGCAGCCATACTCTGCTGCATATTGTTTCTCCCGAGTCATTTATTAAACGTTGACGAAACAATGGTGACACATAAGCTCTCCTTTGTCAGGCCTGAGGTAAGTTAATTAATTAGCGATCCATGCCATGGAGCCAGGAGGTTGTTGATTGTATCATTTTAAGCCGTCATCCTGTGTAAATTGAATGAGATTGAGATCTAACAAGGCTCTGACCTGGATCCCTTCCTAATAACCAGATGTATGAAACATTGATGCAAGGATTTAGCTGAAGGAGGCTAGAGGACATGTTATCTTTAGCAGTGCCATCGACTTTAATATGCAGTGGTGGTCGGATACTTCTCTGGAACTGCATTGCTAATCTGTAACCTTGAAAATATCTCCTTTTACCTTAATTTGTATGCTTTCTCACACTATGTCTGAATCTGTAACAAGTTGCACAAATTTAAATACGTCTAAATATAAAACATTCTGTTGTGTCTTTGCTCTTGAGTAAAAATAAATTCAATAAAAATATGTACCCATCATAATGATAGACCAAAAATGTGTAACAAGCCTTGAACAAATCTGTAGGAGAATAATGTTAAACTGCTACTTTAAAAAAAAGTTAAAAAAAAAAAAAAAGTTTTAGTATAATTAAGTCTTAAAATTCTATGTTAAGAAAAGCATCTTTTTTGAAAAGAAAGGCAAATTATTTATTTGTGTTTTATGTTGATCCAAAGGTCAAGAAAGCTTAAACTAGTCATTTAAATGTTACTATATTTTTAGTTTGGCTCCATGTTGATTTTAAAAAGTTTTTTCCTCTACTTATTTTTATCTCTGATATAAAATATTATGTTTTGAATTGAATGTCCTGTTTTTAGCCCGGCAAAAACGGAGCCAATAACACCATTACAGCAACTAAAATAAGACATATTTTAGAGTTTTTAAAAAATGTATTTTATTTGATAAAATGAAGGATAGAAACAGTTATCGGAAGTAGCATGTCCAACATCACACCATCTGTTGACGAGCACTGCAATCCCTCCTGCTGTGTTTGCATTTTGACTGCTAACGTTTTGAAGCTGTATAGATGTTTGAGTCAAAATATGAAGTGTCTAATCAAAATACTTTATTTCTATTTGGATAATTTTTGCTGTCTCATTTTAGCTTCCATTATCCTTACTCCTTTCACTTTTTTTGCTCTGCTTAGTCGTTCTTTAACTAGATTTCATATTGCTAAGTTAGAATACATTTAAACAGCTTCAACATCACATTTGTTTGAATTTATTTTTAAATTTGTCACAGATGTAGTTTGACTTTACTTTTTTGCCTGTGCTCTACATTCAGGACATCTTCACAGCTTGTTGTGGATGTGACTTGAGTGACTAAAAAGCTCAACTTACTGTAGGGGGTTTAAAGAGATTCTGCGCTGGAGCAGGAGGTGTCAGGATAAGTTTTTCAGTTCAAGTTAGTTAGAAAACTCCATTTTTAGTCCTGAGGTCTTTTACTTTTGGATAACCGTGCCATGTTTTGTAGCTGCTAAGATCTGATACAAGAAAACATACTTGAGAGAACAAATTTAGTATTTTATTATTGTCACAAATTAATAATCTAACCATTGCAATTTAGATTAGCTAATATCTGTTGACAAATTAATAAGAAATAAGACTTTTTCCATTTTAGACCAGCTGTATGTGGGTATGTTTTATATTCAGAACAGTGGGTAATGATATCTTACAAATTTATAAATCTTTAGTATTTATGTACTGTTTTTGGTGAACCGTAAAGGTTAGAAGCTTTTGCTAAAGTAAATGCAGAAATTAGTTTCAGGACATTCTAAGCTGTGTTATCGCGCTAGTAAAGTGGTAACTATAATATAGCTTTAGCTAGGCAACATCATCAAAGTTCCTGAAATGACACAAATGATGTTGCCTGGCTCAGAAGCTGACAGTTCAAGTTTTTAAGGTTTCAGTCTTGATGTCAGAGATGAGGCCTCCACTTCAGAAGAGTGACATAACAGACATGATAAGGGGGGAGCTAGAAGTATAATAAGTCACTTCATAAAGCTCCTTATAAAATTAATATCCTCAAAATTGATTCTTCTTACATAATACACAATGGTGATGTTTAAAAGGGTTCAAGTACTTGTCACATTTCCTTGCTGCAGTCTCAGATTTATTGTTCAATAGTCTTATGTAAATTGTGCTTCTCTCAACCATAATAAATCCACAATAAAAGATAAGATACGCTTATGGATGAGCTAGAAAGCCAAGATAATGTCATGGATTTGTGGGTGAAGGAGGATCCAAAGCAGCCATGCGGGCAGACAAGTAGGTATTGTAAGTATAAATGTTTATTAGTATAAAGTGAGATCCTGCTGATGCAGAAAATCCAAGAACAAATAGCAAAATGCAGAGAAAACTAATCAACTGAGCATGACTGTGAAGCACTAACACAACCACAAGACTGGAGCAAGGATCTGATAAAAAACTAGACGTATTAATGGCACGCGTGGTGACAAGTGTTTATTCAATGCTGCAGTTTGTAACTTTTATAAACAATTTAATTTAACATATTTGTTAAAAATGTCGCCAGGTGCACAGGGTATAGATGAGACAGTCTGTGAAAAAAACACATTCTGCTTTGTGCAAGGTAGGATGGATTTAGAGGAATAATTGTTCAATGCCGTGAGGTAGTAAATATTGAATTCAATTCTGATCCGATTCAGCAGGAGAATGGCTCACAGACGTCTTCTGCTGGTTTTTTTTTATTTTGATAAGGTGAAAAATAAAATGAGATTTTCCAGTCTGTCTATTATTTCCTCCTCTGGACTGAAGCGTCTAAAACTATGTAACTGCACGGCAAAGATTCGACTTCAGTCTGACCATGTTGGGCCCTTAAGCAGTCACGGATGGATCCGATGTTGAGAACTAGCTGCAGCTTAGCAGAAGGCAAGGGGGAGAGCATGAGACAAAAAAGTATTTATAATTTCCGCCATGTTATTGGCCATCAGCTTTGGTTTTTATGGTAATGTTGTTTCTATGGCCCTGCTTTCAATAAATATCAAACACAACTTAACACAAACAGCATAATGCAAAGGGATTCCAGTTAACCAGACTCTCACTTGTGTAATTTCTCCTTTTTAACATGTTCAGAAAGTAAGTGGCAAACAAATTTGACAACAATGATCAAATATTCAACACAACTTAAGGTAATGTATGCACATGTTCTATTTATGGTCATGATAGTTTCCTCATTTTTATATAATAGTAGGGCATTATATCTTCACATTTGTGCCCTTACAGAAAGTGTATTTAAATAAATGAAAACACACATCGACCATTTTTAAAGGTACACCTATTTAACGGCTTGTATAAAAAATGGGTAACAAATCAATGCTTCTAAATGTTGTGTAAGCAACTTGCTGAAGTTCAAACCACAGATCAGAACGAGGAAGAAATGGGATTTAAGTGGCTTTCAACACATCATGGCTTTTGAGAATTTCAAAAACTGTCATGGCTTCTGAGAATTTCAAAAACTGTTGATCTACTGGGATTTTCACACACAATCATCTCTCATGGTTCAGAGACTGAACCGTAAAATAAAATAAAAAAAATAACTATCAATTTGCCTCATAGATTTGAGACAGTCCTACAGGCAAAAAGAGTTCATCCTGGTTCTAGCAAATTGCACCTCATAAAGTGGGAGGTAAGTGTACTTGGCAAAATAAGACATATTGTGAAATCAGCTTTTAACAGCTCTAATTTTGGGAGTGGGGAAAAATACAACAGACAACTTCCACATATCAATGGCCGGAGCCAAAAGGAGAAATACTTATTTTAAAAAAATACCCCCAGTGTGAAGATATGCAACTGAAAAAACAAAATCATAGTGGACCCAGGAGTTTGTAGATCTGTGCCTACTCTTTGGAAAATTATCAGGAAACTAAAATAAGTCTGAAGAAGTCCGTGAATGAGAGAAAATAACTTGGGAATGTGTCAATTCAGGAAGCCTTCAAGAATTTGTAGCAATGGAGTCTGTTTTGCTTCCATTTTTAAAACTGTTTGGCAGAGTTGCAACACTTACTACTGTCTGGAGACTGTTGTGAATAGACTCCCGACCAAGATGCCACTTCCCAGGAGGTGGTAGGCAAACCAAGATTTGGCAGGCTTTCTGTTGCACTTAAATTTTCTTGCATAAGTTGATGGCGTTAGCTCACATGGGAGCATGGATGATCCACAATCAGACTTGTGACGCAGGGAGTGGTTGCACTTCACCTTGACTGATCTTTCTTCTGGTGAAAATTACTTTAGATTCTGATTTATTATAACTTTTCAGCCAAATTTGGTTGAAATCAAATATTAACCTTAGATGGTAACATCTAAGGTAAGATAACAACATTCAGGTGTATAATATGTCCTGTAAAAGATTTGATTCATTGTTTGGTTGTTTTGTGAGTTAAAATAATGTTTATGTTACAATAAATTTATAATTCAAAACAGGTATGTTACAAAACCAAACAAAAGTTAAGACTGCACGGCATTCATAGCAACTTTAAAACTATAGAAATACATTATCGTTTATTGAACAACAAAAGAAAACCTTTAAAACTAATTATTACAGTTATATTATCCATGGATAATATTAAATGTTAATGTTTTGTCACACAGATTTAGAGTAAAAATATATAGCATAAATACCAGCCTTATGTTATTTTGATTATTGCAAATAATATTAATTTAGGCTGATCTGCTAATTACAGACTCACAGCAACTTAACCTTTTTTAAGACTGTCATCATGATAAAAGTGACAGATGGCTCTGTTTTTATTCCTTTACTTTTTTTTTTAATTAAACTGAACTATTTTCAATTATCTTTCTTGCAAGCAAGGGGAAAGTATATTTCAGTCTTTCATACAGCTGACCTGCAGTGTGCAACAACAGGTGTTGTAGAGGCCATGAAGCCCTGCTCTAAGATCTGTGCAGCTGGAGAAATTATATCTGAATTTCTGTGCCTTCATTAATACAACTTTAAAATACAGGAAAAATGTGATTCAAATGTTTTTCATTTTAAAAATAAAACTTTTTGAAACTTTGGTAGTCACTGTTACCACCATAATATTAGTAATTTGTCTCCAGAATGTAATTTATTGTTTTAATGGTGGATAGAAAGATAGACTAAGTGGACATGTAAAGTTGATAATATATAATAATATATTTCCAATTTACTTCTTCATAAAACATAGTAGAACTACCACATTTACACTAGAATGGTTGCATATCTCCTTTAAAATAATCATAAGAGAGACTAAATATATTTTAAATAACCACTTTGGAGTATTCTCTTATCAGAAAGTGGGTGTCACATTACCATAAGTCTTCTTTAAATGAACGTTGAATCATTTTGTCTTCCTTGGTGACTACAAAAGATGCATTAGCTAATTACAATGTCTCACTGAGATAAAGAATTCTAGATTTCTTCCCATTCTATGCTTTGGAAGTAAAATGTAGCTGTTGTAACCTTTGAACAATCACAATCTATTACACAGATGGTAGGCCCAAATAGATAGGGGCAGGCTGTTAGTTTCTTCATAGTACAAGTGTACCACCACATGAACACATAATTCCTTTTGAGCACTCCTCACTCTATGAACACATGCAATTTTAAACATCCATTTTAGTTATTGTATGCTACCATCAAGACATTAGCACTAAGGTTACAAATACCCCTCATTTTTATAATTACTTGTCAGACCTCTGCACCTTCTTTAATAATTTAAGACAGATAAGTGTGACTTTGTCAAGATGAAAATAAAGTATTTTCATATTCCACTTAACCTCACAGGAAATTTGTATTCACTTATTTCATGTGGAATTGAAAAGTAGCCTTTGCTTTGTGGAAGGGTAAGATATCGGTATAGCAGAAACATGACTTGATTTGTGTCAAGGTTTAAAGTCTAGTCCAGTAAATTATAGTATTATTAAAAGTTTATTTACACAAAACGTTGTTGACATAAAACGTCAGAGAACATTATTGCCAAAACACTGAAACAAAAGAAGAGCATGCCCTTCACAGATGTTTAAATTCAGACAAAGGAGAAGTGTGGAAAAGCTGAAAACTTCTGACCTTTGTGTACATACGATTACAGTAAACCTCAGAATAATTTATCAGCGATTCTGAAATAACTGTAGCAAGGCAGTGCATACAATTTGAAGTGTTGCAATTAACAAATTAAGAAAAAAACAATAATTAGAACTTGAACAAACAAGAACAAATCTGATTTGGTTCTGGGTGAAGAGTATGACTAGCATAATTCCATCAATCCATAAGATTGGGCCCAGGATTTGGGAAGATCCTCATCAGCAAACGCCAAGTGAAATATTTCTGTCTTCACTCATATGGCTTCAGCCACAAGAGTCATCATTCTTTAGATACACCACCAGCATTTATAAGAAACCAATGCGTTGTGGATAGAGAAATATTATCAATTTAGTTTCTAATTTTTGCTTGTTGAAACTGGCTTTTCAAGTTCCAATCCTGGTTAAGATGTCTATTAATGCTGTATTATGAGACATACCAACTAATTATGGTTGGGGTCACTTAAACAACTGGTGTGTTACTTATATCATGACCTTAAACTAAAATAACAATACCAGAAAGAGAAAGGGAAATAGAAAATACCAATTATCTGATCCAAACACCCAAATACATGAAAACACACAATAAGGAAATTTATGGTCTTCCTTAATTTATTATGTATTTTATATGAAGATTCCAGAAATGGGTTGCATTACCAAGGAGGCAAAGGTTCTCAATATTAAATTCAGAACCTTAATATTTCTAAACATAACAAGTTCTCTCTCTTTCAGAGGACAATTTCTCACTCAGCACAGGAGACATGTCAGAAATCATACAAGTAAAATGTAAGCGAACTGTAAAGGTTAAATCTACTGAAGCCTCCAGAGACTACACGTCCAAAACAAAACTTATTTCCAGAGGTCAGCAACCTGACCTGGACCTCACGGGGAGCCAAACAATAACATGAATAATTTTTCATTCTTTTCACACCACTGCCATTTTTGCTAGGCGTTCTGTGGAAGTATTTTCTAACAAAATAACGATACAGTTTTACCTTAAAAAGATATTTATGTTGATGCTGGAATGAATAACGGCTGTAATTTCCTGTCATTATCTAATAATTACTGCACGCTCTTGCCATGTCAGACAGGTTTGGATCATAACCCTTATTCGCTCTCTCACACACACCATGTCGTTCTATCATTCTTAAACCTAACCCAAAAACAGCTTATGGGCCTCATAAAGAGCAGTTTGTTCTCACAGGGTAGCATGTTAGAAAATAGGTTCTAACAAATCATCAAAAATAAGGCAACACACAGACACACCTTGACCTGAACATAGTATCTGTTAAAAATTCAGCAAAAACAGACAATGATTGATGAGGTGGCATTTTATATCTATTTTAAGATCTACTCTAAGTAATGATTTAAAAACGTTCAGTGCAAAAAATAAATACAACATGATGAGTTGTGGCATTGTACTCAACTTCACAATCAGAAATGACAGATTTTTATATAAAATAATGGCAAATAAATTACAAATGGAGATGAGGTTTATTTATATGGTACTGTGAAGCCAATTACTAGAATGCACATAAATAAAATAGACATAAGAAAAGTTAAAATAGTAAAAATAACACAACCTAAAATAGCTAAATTTCTTACTTCTTATAAGTATAAGAAGTTACCTAGTAAAATCTAAACATTTTATTAAACTTCATAAACACAATTTACTGATACTTCACCATGAGAAGTCATTGAAGGAGAGTGCTTATTTTAGTATCCAGCCTTGATTAGATTTAGCAACATATTACCAAAGCCAAAGCACACCTTCAAATGTCATGGAGCCCCTTAACCTAAAACTAAACAAATTATTTAAGTTAATCCAGTCTGCTAGTATAATATAGTGTCTGAATAAAGCATCTGTTGTGGCAGTTAAAAATGTCAGTATATACATACCTATCATATTCTGTTTGTTACTGATCAGAAAGCTCAAATAAAGCATTGTTTCTTAGTTATGTGTTAAAGCTGACAGGAGATAAATAATATACAAGTCAATCCTAACATTTCTTGAGCAGTCTTGCTGTTAAAACCGCTCTTGATTGGCGTACCTGTTTCTGCACAGTGCAGGAAGGAGAGGGATGTGGAAGAGTCAGTAAGGAAGATCAGAGACACTACAAGACGACATCCTGGAAAATTAAAAGATGAGTGACAGAAGGAAAGACAGTCAAATTTGGATGTACTTCAAATATTTAAAAAGCAAATTACAATAATTTGTGATGAAACAAGAAACAATTACTTTTTTTTTTTCTGTATAGTGCCATGTTGATTTTTGTAGCTTTTTTTCCCTTTCACCTTCAAAAACAACAAACATCATTTGTAAAAACTAAGTTGTCAAGTTATCCTTGACCATTATTAAAATCTGTTTAATGATTTATGTGTGACAAGTAAGTGACAAATACTTCTCTACAGTATTACATCTCCTCTGTCTTATTCTCTTGTGACTGGATATGTGCATTAAGAAAACTATGCCTATGACTACTTTTCTTTTTGGGTCAGTTGCACTGTGTGCAACAGAAATAATTTGAAGGTTTGCCACTTAATCTAATTCCAATGTTTCTTTTTCGCAAATGCTAATGAGTTTATACCACTTTTAGACAATTATATTTATTACTTGCTTCACAAAAAGACAAATGGACTATAAATGGGTTTGTTAAAATTCTGACTTGCAAATGTTACTAGTCTCATCCCACATTGCCCCTTTCAAACAAAAGTGCTGTGTCTTGTTGGGTCACTTGTGGGAGAACATGAGTCAAACAGTCCTGCTGTTAAATTCATGCAAAATTCTAACAGCAATTTCATATTAATTTCAGTCTCCACAGGCACTCTACCCTGAGGCTGATATGGTAATGAGATTACTCATGTCCCTAATTGATATGTGCGGTCAGCGTTATCTGAGTCAGGATTTGAAAGTAAAGCAGAAACATTACTTTTACAGTGTACCTTCTTTATGACCGTTAAGATTGTTCCAATAATTTCCTTCTGAAAGTAAAAACTAAGGCAGGAATAGAGCAGTGTGAAATTCTCATGGAATAATTAATAAAACTAATGTGCTCTAACTTAATCACTTGCTTAAAACAAAAAAGCAACCATTATTAGTGGTGCCATATTATTTTTTATACATAGACTTATATGGAGAGAGAGAAATAAAAAAATAGTCTGTTCACAGTTATTGTTTTGTATCCATCTGCCATCAAATTTATTCTTCAAAATTGTTTGCCTGTTTTTCTAGTTAAAGATATTTTAAATTTAGTCTTATAAATACTCTGAGCTAGAACATCATTTTTTTCTTCAAAGACACTGTTTTTATATAAATCCATTTGTTTACCGGGAATACACAGACCATATATCCACAAATAGCAAATTGAATCTTACATTGACCCAGACAACTTGTGATTTATTATCTTTTAACTTCACAATTTTTAGCTAATTTGCTGTGACAAACTTTAACCTGCAAAACTTTTCAGGTGCTTGCTGTAGAAATTATGTTTCTAGCTGGCAGTAGCCATGGGTTTCTGGTTTCTCAGCAGAGATAAGTTACCTAACTCAGAGGTAAAGGTAAGCCCGAGGAAAAATACTGAAGGTTGAGAACGAGCGCTTTCCATGTCTTTCTGAAAAAAAAAAAAAAAAAAGAGATAGAGAATTCAAATCACATGTGTCAGACTGCTACATGCATTTTTTTCAGTTTGAAAGGCTAATAAAACTTGAAAAAAATTTGGATAAAAATGCAAGGTGATACTATAAAATTAAATAATTGATGTGCTCAAGTCTAGATTCAGCACACAACACATCTTTATGTAATTCACATAGTTTATTCATATTTGTCTGCAACACATTTATGATGCAAATGTTCTGCTCCACTTCATCCTTCTGGTATTCTATTGGACTGAGGTCCAGTGACTTTAGGCCAGTGGAGTAGCGTGAACTCATTGTCATTTCAAAACACTAGTTTGAGATGATTTGAGCTCTGAGACAAGGTGCACTATTTTTGACCGGAAGTAGCCATGGGCAGATGGGTAAGCTGTGCTCATGAAGCACCTCACAGTTGGAAATTTTGTTATAAGACGGTATGCATCCATGCTTCATTTGTCTAGAAAATCTGCTTCATTTGAGGAGGTGTGAACACACAAACTCCAATGGGAACCAAAAAAGCGAACTCTGGTTCACCTAAAAGCGTTGGTCCTGGTTTGGTTGAAGTGAAATCTGGTGCCGTTTATATGAAGGGAACCAGACAACGCTCCAAAAGCAGGAAGTGAACTATGGTGCAGCGCATTCTGGGTCAAGTGAGGGAAACACGTTGTTGTATATTTCAAACAACTGGAGAAAATTCTGGCACTTTCTCATACTCAAAAGATAATACTGTAATAATATATTCCAAGATGAATCTCGTACATGTTTTGCTGTTTCATAATTAGTTTAGTTACCTTTCTGTTGTATTAATGTAGATGTTTTAGTAAGTTTCAGAAAAGTTTCCAGAAGGAAATATAAGAAAAGCAGACCAGCTTTTTTTCAAAGCAACAACTCATAAATCAAATCAGTGGGCGTAAAAGGTCAGTTTTTCAAAATCTCTTCCTGTGGCTTACTTCACAAACCAACTGATACCTTTTAGAAAGAGTCTCCATCTTTTCAAAAGAAATGTGTTTTTTTCTGACTTTTAAAGTGTTTAGAGTCACTGCTGAATGGTGTGCATGTTGAATGAACTAAAGTCGCTGCTGTAAAAACCCATCTCGCTTACTCTTAACGGCTTTGTGAAGTTAAACTGTCGAACATACACCCATGGAGAAATAACCTTTAGTGACATCTGTAGAGGTTATCTTCTTAAATGTGACAAAGCTCCTTCAGAGGCTTTGAGCATATTATACTTCTGCTTTCTCAAACTAAGCAGTTCTTCACTGGGGCCTCCTAAACTAACCTCTATGCTTAAATGTGTTGGAGTATCATTTTAAAGCTTTATTGCATGGTGTTGGGGTTCAAAAGAGAAAGCTAAAATCTTGCTCCCCCTCAGCTGTGTGAAATAGTAGATTTAGAGGCTTCTTTTTGTCAGGGGACCTTGCGAGTTTGCCTTTGGAGGACACATTAAACATTTGATTTAACAAGAAAGAAGGCAGGGAACTGAGGCTCAGTGCAGCATTGTGTTGAAATAAGTATTTTGTGTTTCAGTAAGTATGAAAGTGACAAATGGGCATGTGTACAGCTAAATTAAGATTGCAGTAAAAACCAATTATGTATTAATTCTGATGCACTAAAATGGATTTCCAGACTGAATTAAGAGGGATTTTGCCCTCTTACAAAAATGGGGAGGAAAAAGGGTTTTTACAAATTTGTTCTATAATTATCACAAATTCATTTCAAGCAACACGCAAGAGGAAGAAAAATGTAAATTTAGAGTTTTCAGTTTATGCTAATTCATCACATGTTTTAGCTTGCTGTAGATTAATTCTCTCTGTTGGGACTGTAAACTACACACAATAAGAGGACATTTCGAAGTTCCTAATTAGCTTGATGTTAGTTGAATGAAGCTTGCTACAGGCAAAAAGCCATTTGGGATTTAACGTGTGGAGTGAAGAACACAGCACTTTCCATTTTTCTTCTTTGCAATCCTCTGGTGATGCCAAAAAAGACATGGATCTGCTCAAACTTAGTTTGAAGTGTTAGGCTATGTAACCAACTGATTTAGCCAGGAAATCCAATAAATGCTGACAGCATCTTTGTATTTTCCTATTAATGTATTAATGGCCTAAGTAAAAGATTCTGACCTTGAAAATCTGTTACTTTAAATTATCTTCGGATATAGGTATTTATAAGTTATTTAAAAGGAAACACCTAACATAAAATAAATACAAACTAAGTGGATTCGCAACACAACTGTACATTTACTATTTGAACGAGCTTCACTGAGATGATAATATTTTCCCTGGGCCCAAACTCCAGTTAGACCTGAAAACAACCTGACAGGAAGGTGGTTTGTTTGCCTCACTTCTTTAGTTTCTAATTATTCTATTACAAATAGAATAATTGAACTGTAGATCGGCTTAATCAAAGAGATTGGCAAATTTAATTCTGCATGAACAATAATGATGGATTTTCTCTGATGCCCCCTTTTGCCCTTTTATGAAAGTGCAAATGGTTAAGTCCCGTTTTTCAGTTCAGTTACCAATGACAGATTGCACTTATACAGGCCAAGGATCAGAGGGCAGGAAAAAGTCCCATCCTTCTTCAAAGTAAAGGAAATTAAAGTACCAAAAATGAAAGAAGACAGGAGTGGCAGAGCCAATTCCTTTTCTTTGAGAAGAGTAAAGCACAAAAGACATTTTAAGCTAATATTAGCCACAGATCTATCAAAATGAAGTTAGTGGTTAATCTTGACAACATTGATAATAAACTTATGATCCATTGATTAATGATAGATTAATTAGATTTACAATTAATCTGAGTTATCACTGGGAAATATTTGACAGAGATGACTGACTTTGTGGTATAAACACTTAATCTTTATTGATATTTTTTCACCATTCCCATGGAACGAATTTATTCAAAAGATCATTCAAAATCTCCAGATTGTGAAGATGCCTTTGTGATAACTAAACTAAATGATCTACCATCTTTTTACATTGAGTTAAAACGAATCAAATGAGGCCAATATTACTATTCCAATGCCATAATGAATGTCGAAGAAGGCTGTTTCTAATTGCTGAATTTGAATCAAATTCTATGCCTTTTCAAAAAGTATTCCATCTTGAAATGAATTGTTTCATAATTATTACCCAATTCAACTCATTAGCTAAGTAGACAACTATAGGGATTGTCATGCACTAGGAATAGAACCCAGCCTGCATGGGATTATAGGATACAAAACCAATGAAGACGGGAGGTACAATATAAATAAACAAACCACTCTGCCAGTGGTTTATTGTATAACAACCATAATTTTTCATTACCTCAACATCATGAATTACATTGTTCTGCAAGGTCATGTGCATATTATTGCACCGAGGATGTGACACAAGGTGAGCTCAAGTAGGTTGTTCAGTTATTCAGTTTAAAATAAGTCTTTTGCTTGAACTGAAATGACACTGGCAAAACTTGAATTGTACATTATGCATCAACCATTATTACCATGAATTCTTTTTCACCTTTTAATAACCACGGTTAAATTCAAATTGAGTTGACTTATAAGCACTGGAGCTAAAAGCTTTTCCTAAGTACAATTCATAATTGAAAATGATAACTTGGTCACAATTATTGCACGAACATCTTTATATATGCAGAAACATTACATTATAAATGCTTAAAAATGGACAGCTTTTGATTTAGATACCACTAAAAAGAAATCCTTATGAGCTCAGGATCATCATTTTAAACTGAAAAACATTTTTAGTAAAAGTTGTCAGGGAAATTAAAAAATGTACTATGCCAACTCCCTTTCATACATATATAAAATATTCATTTTATTTCAAAATTGCTTGGAATAAACAAATTTCTACCAATTTCTTTTGAAATTCTTCAAAAAGCTATCAAAATTATTTGATGGAGTCACAATTTAAAAATAAAATCAATTGCCAATGGAAAATAAAGTTTCTCCAAAATATAACAGTCATAAATTGTATATTGCCATAATTCTCAACTAAAGTGCATCTCATTAGAGGTGATTGAGGTTTTCTCTGCTTGCAGAAAAAAAAAAAAAAAAGACAGATATGCTTTCTATATTGAAACTAAAAGGCCACAGTGAAGAACTTAATCTGCCCTGACATTTAACATTAAGGGTGACTTACTGCATGTCACCTTTTATCCATACTTAATAATAGATTTTGTCAGCCTCAGGGACTCTTGACAACTCTGCAAAGTGGAAGAGTCGGTGCTGAGCCATGGAAAGATGCTGCCCAAATGAAACTACTAGTGCAACATATTGAAAGTAAGCATGACTCCTAACATGCTTAATTTGAAATGAATGTGACTGGTTGGGTGTATTTTAAGGTAGCTATTGATATATGAAATATATTGATACAAAATGGTGAATTATATTTGATGTGTAAGGAAGAAATTAAGCCCTTCAAATTGTGGAGCAGCAAAGAAATACTACTTTTACTTGTTTTTTGGGTTTTTTTATCACTGTACACAGACTACAACTCACTGTTCCTCATCAAAGACTGCTATTAATCACTTCCTTTATGTGTCACAAAGAAAACTGCCAACAGCTTCCTTATTATATCCCAAAAATGTTTTGCAGTACATTCCAAGGAATTGGTGAAGCATTTATTTTCACAAGATCAATTAGTTTCTAGTTATTTCAACACTAGTAAATAGGATGGAGCAGCTGGATAGCTTTTCTTAGTATGTTGTAACAAAGAGTTGCGATTAGGCCTGTCACGATAAACAATAAATCAACTAATCGCACGATGAATGAAAGTTATTGACCTCGTTTTAATTTATCAGCTTTTTCGATTCTGCTAGCCTTTTTCTCTTCCTATTGATGACACTGGATGAAAAAAGGCTCAACTCGGTGCTCTCCACTGACTCTTCCCTTGCCCATTTTCCTACACGATTTTAGAATTGATGGCCGATCGTCGGCACATTTTCAAAACCTGACAGACATACTGGTGTCGTAAGTTTAACGGGTTCAATCGGGTTGTCCAGCTACACGGCAAGAGCAACACACCACACACGAACTGATTTTGCTCACCGACATTCAGATTCCAGACAGAAAATTCAGTAAAAGCCACTAAATCACACATAAATTTAGATTGAACAAACATGGCTGATGACGTAGAAGCAGTAACAGAAGTTTGTGTGTGAGCTTATTTTTAGCGATAAAAGATGTGACAAAAAGAAAAGGCATTGGATTAAAAAGTGGAGGACGGGGCATTTTTTGCTGCATTGTGATATGGAGGTGAAAAGGTGAGTTATTCTGTTTTTTCGTCTTTAACATTCGTGTGTTTAAGCGGTTAATTAGTATTGACCGTTTTAATGTTTAAAATTACATCGAGAACAATTGGTACAAAATAATGGCTACAAGTCCAGTTAACTAATTTTAAAACCAGGCATTAATCAATGTTTTACTGCAATCCACCTGCAATGCATAAAGTCCTGACTGAATGAATGACCTTATTTATTTATGTCCTATTTATGTCATGTTAATGATGAATAGCTGAAAAGTTACTGGGTTTATCAGTTGCAGTACCAGTTTCGCGCCTACTCCTCCTCTTGTCATTTCTGTGGATATTCTTTGCACAAATAAACATTAATGTTGTTTCCACATATCATCTCCGATGTCCACTGGACTTTGGGTTGCCCCTTCATGCTTTCCCCTCAGAAAGCACGGAGAGGACTCTGTGCTTTCTGATTGGCTACCCGTCACATTCAATAAGCTGCGTTCTCGCTCCCGGTCGGGGAAAACCCACACACACTGCAGAAATAAACTGGCCAAGACAATCCAATATGTTGAATATGCCTGATTTAGATCGGAGCGGTCCTGATGTTCTACCGACTGGACCCGATCAGTCGGAACACACCACACACTACAGGATGATTGGTTAATCTTCTGCCATAATGTTATATAATTATGAAATGTTTTTGATTGTCTTAATTCCTAAAACAAATATGCCAACTTTTGAAATTCTGCATCAGAAACATAAAAATTGCAGTAGTGCATTGATTTGACAAGGTGACACAGGATGAAGTAAAGAAAAAATATGCAGTGCATTAAAAGTCTTTTTTTTAAATATAGATTTCGAAAGGACCCATTACTCTTTCTTGATGAAGAAAGCATTATTTAAAGTACAAAAAGTGCCAAAGCTCTTCAGAGAGAAAATCAAATAAAAAGGTATTTTTTATGTAAGACCAGAAAATGAAAGACTAATGACATCTCAGGCAGCTTTTATATGGAGTACACTCTTACACAAGAAGCACATTGACACAGTGTCAGACTTTACCCAGAAGTTTTAAGAAGTTAAAGATGGTTTATTGCAA
Source organism: Poeciliopsis paucimaculata (assembly GCA_903067055.1). Lineage (NCBI taxonomy): Eukaryota > Metazoa > Chordata > Actinopteri > Cyprinodontiformes > Poeciliidae > Poeciliopsis > Poeciliopsis paucimaculata. The sequence continues at coordinate 29,399 of CAEGAD010005398.1, read as the reverse complement.
TATTTTTTATTGCATATAAACTTGCCTAACTATTGGCTTGTTTCTTTAATAACAAAATTAGGAAAGTTGCATTTAACAGGAAGAAGCTGCTCCAGTTTATAATCTTAGTTGAATTTATCGTCTTTTTTTGACTTGTACTCAACCAATTGATACGATCATCTGTTTGTGAGAAAAACTGAAATACATTTGACAAAACATTTTCATCTCAAAAGGGTGCAACTCCTTAAACTGCTTGTGGTTGTTTTGAACTCAAATACCATTAACCAGCTCTTTTCTCTGACCTCGCCATCCGAGGCTTTAAACGGTGAGAACAGATTCATATGAAATGACCCACCGTGGGTTTTTTTTAATAGTAGCTGGTTTCACAGATTAAGTGTCACGCCTAAATCAACTCTGAACGTGCGAAACTGGTTAGCCCTTAGCTAGGTTGACTGTTGCACTCCTTACACAGTCTCTCCTGATGGGTCAGAGGAACAACAGGGACAGGTCGATTTAGTCCCATTGCTGCCTCGGGCCTTTCAGAAAACACAAAGAGAAAACTAGAAGGAAACCCAAATCGAAGTGTTTGTGAAAGGGTTTTGAAATTTGTTTCAAGATTCATATTTTATGATGATATTAGAAAATTCCGATACTCTTCTTTATCAAAGACCCAGTCCTTTCTTACACCATAAAGTTGCTATTCCTGCTTGTGTTACTCTGTGAATCAAAGATTTGAAAAGGCACACTTGTATAATCTAGACACATTGAGAAAGTCAAATACAAAAGGAAGTGGAAAAAGTGATGCTGTGCAATAAAGGGTCTATATAATTTCAAATAACTTATTTTCTTTATTCATAGTACTATCCATAGTACTATTCATAGAGCATTATTAGGAATATGAAGCTGCTGAAGATCTTTAGTTACAAAAATCAAATCAGGCCTTCATACCTGAATAAACGGAATGAAATACCAATGAGATCTCAGGTAGCTTTTCAGCAAATCTATCAGCTCAAATAGAAGATAAAGATTTACCATGAGAAACTTAAAAGTGGTAAATCTCAAGGCTTTCTATTATTTAGAAATGTACTGTCAGTGTCAGTTTAAACTAAAAAAATTACTACTTTTTAAGGTCTGTCCTTTCATAAAGTAATTTCAATTCTATAAAGACCCAAAAGATACATTTTGTCATGGATTTTTCTTTATTATTTTATGTCACTAATGCTGTTTTTCTAAAGAATCCAATGCCATTAGTAAGAAATCTGATCAATTTCAGTGAAAGGTAAGGTTATACAAGTTTTTAAATGATAAACAAAGCCAATTATTTAAGAAAAATCTGTATTTACTGAATTACTATTAATTCAGTAAGCTACTCAAATAGTAGCTTTGAATGTTGCTACTATTCAAAGCTAATACTGGTATCTGCACCTTTTACAATCCAAAGAGCCATTTGTGTCTCTGTGATAGTTTAAAAAAGTCAAACAGAATTGTTAATGTTACATGACCTGTTGAAAAAGCGAGAATCTATAATTTTGATAAATATCTACTATCGGAAACTTATTGTAATTTTTAAATAACCAACATTTTATTTCTATTCTTTGGTTTAAAGTAATAAAGAAAAACCTTTTCAAAAAGAGGATAGATACATGTTGGTATGATGGCATTTGTGAAAAATGATTAAATTAAAAATACATGGTTTCCAAACCTAATGACAAATAGATCTGTAAAAAAAATATCAGGTTAGCAAGATTCCTTCTGTTGTAGAAATATTGGCTACTATCATTAAACCTTTAGTTGTTTGGACAAACGGAATACCGTAGTTTTATATTTTACAATTTTAAGCAATTTATCGCCAAGAAGAATGGGACTTGTGGTATTACTTGGGACATAAATAATGTTACTATCCATACCTAAAATATCACTTTTAAATGCTGTCTTTGCCACCATACGGGCTGGTTGCTATGGTTTCTGAACTAATTGCAGAAGGTCAGTACAGTAGGGTGAAGCGGATGTGTACTAAGATTTAAAGCCACAGCTTTGAATCTGTTCTCATTATGATTAATTACAAAGTTAAAGGTTAGATCTAACAATTATTAAAAGGTTAAATGGCTAATAAAAAAAAATCATTTTGGGGAGGAATTTCTTTGACCTTTAACAGATGTTTTGGAGGATATAATATATATATATTTTTGTTTTCACACTTAAGTTACATTACTTCATCCACCATAGAGAAAAATCATGTGAGCACCCACTGATACTTGTGCACACAGCCTGTCTGAATTTGTAAACACAATCTGAATTGAGGTTATTGCTCTTGGCTGCACTTATCGCACTCCACAGCACCACCAATAACTAACTATTTCACACTTGATCTGTTGTGCTTTAATGTGACACAGCTGTGATCAAATAATATTTGGGTACCTCAGTGTAATAAATAAGCAGATTGTGGGAAAAATAAATATTTTTTGTAAGTACTGGAATAAATATTAATCTATTTCTTCATTGAATAACTGTCAACATTCACACCAGTTGGAGAAACTTGGATATTTTTTTAAGGACTCTCACTTATCCATGTCATGGTAAATAGACACACAATGTGCAAAAATAAATTAAATACCTGATAAATTCAATTTTCAAGGCTTATGTGAACTATACTAGACTTAAAAAAGATGAAAAATATTTAAAATTTAGTTTTAGTCAAGATTTTAAATTGACATTTAGCAAATAAAATTATCAGGTCAGCAATATGCTTCCACAAGCTGTGTTTAATCTCTGTGATAATCAGCTGTGGTACTGGTCAATAGGTGGGAGCCTCATTACTGCATCGGGTTTCAATATTCATCACATCACCAGCACGTAGATTTCACAGCAGACCCACTGTACTTCCTCAGATCTGCTCCATAACAAGACAGCCAATATATTCCTGATCTCAATTAAAATCTGGGGGAAAAAAATTGCAATAAAGCACAAGATGTGAAAAAAGAAACAAACTAAGCCAAAAGAGGACTTGTCCAGGAGCAAGGGAGGCCACAATTAATATGAGGTCAGCCATTTTTAAACATTACATCTCTTCAAACTTCTTCAGTTTGTTTTGCCATCGGGACGATAAAGTTTTGGACTGTGAGATTATTGCCTTTTTTTTATTAAATACAAAATATAAAGGATGACAAAGTAAGGCTATCCTCAAGTCATGAAAGAGCAGTTCTCCTCTTGGTAGATCTGCACCTTCATCAGCTACAAAGCCCCATAAGTCTGTGCAATGCCCCCAGGTTTTTTTTTGTTGTGGTTGTTTTCAATTTAAAAGCGTTTACACCAAGCTGTTTTGCTGTTTTTGAGGAGGACCCAGGAGGGATCAACAAAAACCCCGGTTCACCTGAGCCACAGATGCTTAATGCAGCATCAGCACCTGAATGGGGTGACTTTAGGACAGCCGCTTTCATCTGACCATCTGAGTGCTCAGAGCTTATCAACTGCTTATCGGATAAGGTGACCATGATCTCTTCAAGTAGATTGTTTACCAAGCCAGCACGATATTGAATTGTGTTGGGTTTTGTTAAACATAAACAAAACTACAATACTAACAACATGTATATGACGTTGGACCTAATTACAAGAAGTCAAATTGGTACCTATTTTATAAAATCAAGCCAGTGTACAGTATATGGAAATCTGACTTGTTAGAGAATAGACTCCCGATATTTGAATTTTGACCCAACAACACATTTTCAATTCCTGTGCATTTTGGTATAAAGTTCCAACATGGCAAACTTGCTTAAGCTTTAAAATTTACTTCAACATTATTCTTTTGTTTGGAATTCACTCAAAAATCTTCTTTCACTACAAAATGTGAACACAGTGGCCAAATATTAACCATATTTAAGCCCAGAGTTGATTCAGAACAAAGGCAGAAGTTCAGTTGGTTCACCACAAAAAGCATTATACCTTTTAAAATATTCATGAAGCCATTAACCACAGAACTCGTGTGTATTAAACTCTGCTTCTTTTCTTGAAATAGACAACCCCCTCTTGTTTGACTACAGGAAGAAAGACATTGTTCTCTGAGACTGACTTGCTCCACTCCGTTTCTCAACTCCATTCGGCGGATTAAAGTGGAAATCTTTTTTAAGCTCAAAGCTTAGCAATAAAGACAACATATGGGAAGCTGTGCTGTAAAAGACCCGGGAACAAGACCGACATCTAAACTTAGCGGGGTTTCAAACAAAAATGTTCTTCCTTGCGTTAACACATCTGAAGATGAATACCGATTTGACCTGATCATTTAAGCACAAAGATTAAGATACTGAAGCTTCCCCTTGGTTTTCTGAAGTTGTGTAGACATGACTATGAATTGCAATATTTTTGAGCTCATTCTGCTATTCCACAAAACTGAACTGAATTAAACTTCTTTTGACTGTTACCCAACCTTCCTTTCACAGTAGAAAGGTTCAGGAGTTCTGACATTTCCCATAATACTGGGGTTCTCAAATATCACAGAGTACCCAGAAGCAAACAGATCACTTCCTCAACATCTGCTAGGACAGTAGGGTTTTGCCTTCTGTGAGCTGGCAGGGTCTTGCAAAAGTGACTCAGAGTGGATTTAAACCAGTAGGACGATTATTGCTGCAGCCTGACAGGGCTCGGACTTGCCAGTTCTGGCACAGGGCGCAAGGCTGCTGGTTATTATCAGTCAAACACTTCAAATGCGATTCTACTTTAGGCCACCTTACAAGGTGCCATATCAGGCCTCAGACAGGCAGGCAGCAAAAGGCCAATTTGGAACAGAGCATGGGGAGATAAATGGAACAAGCCCCAAGCTACTTTTGAAATGTTAACATATTTCTTTTTGCTCTTGCTTGAGTGAATGCATTTCCGGGGGAAACCACCCTGCACACACACCAAAATGTACTATATATCAATCACACACGTTGGTCCATGGAGTTGGTCATTCTGTGACAAATAGGTCAGATGTGACCACTCTTTGTCCATTCCCTTCAGTCATGCATATCTGAGCGTACAAGAACAAATAAGGTACACAGACACCTTGGTTCCAGTCCACCTCTTTCATTTTCTGCTATATTGCTGAGGTAGGGAGCAATTGTTCTACTACAGATCCCACCTCCTCCCTCTCTTTCTCACTGCACCTTGAAGGCCTTTCACAAGGGGAGAAAATTGTATAAGTGATGATGGTGGCTGTCTTTATAGCATACGGGGCTTTTGACTGTATGATATGCTTTGATGGATGGGTTTACAACACAATCCTAATTATTCTGTTGCAATAAGGTTATAGTAAACAGTGTTCAAGGAGCTTTCTTACCCCTTAGTGCTTTTCACATTTTGTTAAATTATAAAGACAAGACCCAAAGCTCAGATGGAAAATAGTGTATACAGGGCAATCAACAAAATGTGTATTCAGAACTATGATCTTTATGGAAGAGTGACGAGAAGAAAGTTATTGTTAAACGTTAAATTTAAGTAGTTTCCATTGCCACAAGCCATCGATGGCTCATAGCAAATATGTGGAATAATGTGTTAGATAAGACCAAAATAGCCATACATGCAAAAGACAATGTACAAAAAAAAAAAGGAACCGAGACAGCACATCACCTTGAGCATATCATTCTCACTTTGTTGAAAGATAGATGGAGGTAAAGACAGGACAATCTTGGAAGAAATCCCATTAGATTTTGTACAACTGAGCCTAGAACGGAGGTTCACTTTTCAGAAAGATGAAAACTCTAAACCATCCTTATACTAGGCATACATTTAATTGAAAACTGGTGACAAGACTTGAAAACCCCCTTTATATCAATATAAAATCTGACTGACCTTCATGTGTCTTGCAAAGACAAATTAGAAAGAAATTCAGTCTCTGCATGATGTCACAAAGTAAAGCATATATCCTTTTCTTTTCACATCCCAATTAAACACTCTTTTATGTTTTGAGAAACAGTGAAGCACTCTGTAACTAGCGCTCTGTGCTAATTACGATCTGGTGCTGGCCAATGTGAAACACTGAAACTTCCTTACATTAGTTTGGTGTGATATGCCTAAATGTAAAAGGTTGCACATTTAGAAGGAAGAAATAAATTGCCACCATGTAGATTTATACATAAAGCAAACTAATTAGCAAATTAAAATTGTCTTCATGTTTGGGCCAGCAATACATTTCTATCAGACAAAACGTAATATCTGACTTTAGTGTCCATCAAAACCACAACCTCAAGGTTCTCCATTGCTAAGTGTTGCTGTAAATGGCATCATTGGAGCATCAGCCTCAATACCTGCGCGGTTGTGGCCTGCCCATGTTTCCATGTTTCTGCCCATATTCACAACCAAAATAGAGAGGACCACACTCTCGAGCCACGGCTTGTTGGCTGTGGCTGATAAAACTAAGTAGTTTTATCTTTGTTCCCAATAAAAGCTTAGTGTGAACCTTGAAAAAAATAAAATAAAATAAATAAATAAATCAAATGTACAAGCATGGACCTAAGAGGAGAAGCGAGAATCCAATATGGCTGCTATTTATATAAAACATCAACAAACTTTCATAAATTTTCACTTTTTGACATTGTTTCTGATATTTGGAAACACATTAGTTTACTAAAAGTAGTTAGCATGTAAAGTGAGTGCAATGATTAGCAAATCCCACTGGTTTTCTGATTTGAACCAAGAATGCACTGACATCTTGACATCATTTATGTCTCAAAAAATGGAGTCAGAGTGAAGTTTTAAAAATATTACAAAGGCAGTACAAGGTTGTCTTTTGTTGTGGTATCGTTCTCTTCACTTACAACCAATACAACAATAAAAAGTATAACTTTTAATAAATTCAGTGGTGACAAATAAACAGCATTTAGCTAAAACTACAACTTTGCATACTTGCTGCCATTTTTCCTCAGAGAATATTGTTTTAACAAACCCTGTTTTGAAGCGTTATGTAGTCACAGTCCAATTAATCAGAAAGAAAGCTTAAATAAGTGGGTCAAATTCTGACCGGCAATGTGAAATGGAAAGAGCCATTCTCCAATCATTACAAGCAACCCATTTTTCCCTTGATTAGTTTCAGATGTAGTTTCTGCCACAATTTTGTTAAGTCCCAACCCACTCACCGCACATGGAGTGATAAGCAGCTTTGGTTGGGGCCGATTGTGGCATGAGTATGCGGGACTTGTTGTTTATAATGTGAATACGACTCCTGTTATTATTGATTCTGTCCGAGAGATGAGCCCTCTGGGTTTTTCTGATGTTTATGCAGGAGAATGGTGATGCTTGCTAAGTGGGATAGAGACAAAAAATCAATAGGCGAGGTGAAGGGAGGGGAGTGCCAGACTTCTCTTAGTTCAGGACATGTTTTCAAATTCCTGTTTTTCTCCGCTTTAGAACCACTTCTGGAGCCTGCAGGTGATGGTGATCTTTCTAATTTTTAATTTCTATAACTGCTGAGTCAGAGGTCTGTATCGGTTGAGGACTAGGAGCTGAAATCTACTTGATAAGTCTTTATATAAGGCAGCACTTTTTATTTGGAGGTTATTGTTTTACTCACTGATGGATACAAATGCCCTCTATATATGTTAAAGTGAGGTGAAAATTTCCCCAGTACAATTTTTTCTTGTTTTCTCATTTTGGGTTGGTAACATGCATTTCAATCCTGACTATTTTGTTTTTTCTTGCTGCATCATAATATCCTTTTCACTCTTTGTGAGTAATAGCATCTTGGCCACAAAAGCTGGAGATCAAAGGCAGTTAAAGCCTAGCCAACGTGGAAAGGACCAGCATGCATAAAACGTGACATAGAATATTTTGTCAAATATTATTGTCCTTTGCAGTTGCAAATTTGCACATGTTAATAATGTAGTGATAAATGAGATTTGATGTATTGTGCAGGTCTACTGGAAGAAATTACAAAGCCTTCAAGGTGTTGAAACTTTGGTGAACCACATAAAGAACTACTGTCCACAAATTGAGAAAACATGTAACAATAGTGGAGCGGACGGCCCACCAAAAGTATTCCCAGAGCGTATTGCGTTTTATTCAAGGCAGTTTGATTAAAATATTGTACCTAATCAGTAAAGATGATACAAAGTTTTCAAATCAACTGATTATAGCGAAACCCCCCCCCACCCCCCCCAAAAAAAACAGAATATTAATGAGGGAAAATGTGCTAATTAATCATTTTTAAAAAGTGTTTAAACGGTAACTATCTGCCTCAGTAAAGCAAAAATATAACGTCAGTGCAATTTGCAGAAACTGGGCTGAATCACATAAATCCTTGTCAAATAATCCTAGAGTGGGTATAGAAGGCTGGCTCATCACCACCGGAAAGTGTATAATGCCTCTGGGTGCTCAGTGTAATTTTATATTCATTACTTCACTGACGTATTGTGCTGATTCGCTACTTGTTCTTAAATATTTCATACACTGCTGACACTTTGTGATGACAAGTTTTGATTGCCAACATTATTAATCTGTAGAGGTGGAAGATTGGAACCAGAAACTTCTCTCAAAGTTGTGCCCACATTTATTTTAATAAGCCTGAGAAATATATCTATAATGTCTCACATATGGAAAATTAACCCAAAAGATGACCAGGAGCTCAATTTGAAAAGTAATAATGAAAATGTCTTACTTCAGGAAAAAATAACCTGTCATTTAGATTTGTTAATCAATGGCTTTGAGAATATAATGCCAATTTTTTATTCCTTGTGTGACGTCAGCTAATGGACTTTTTTTTATTCTGTACAAGCCTTTTGTATGACAATGGATCTGTAAAAATAACAATCCTTTAAATGGCAGCACCTTGAAACTTGAACTTGGCTGTCATGAGAAACCTATATATAGTATGAAATGGGAAAATAAAACAAGTGCTGAAATACTTTTTTAAACTACTCTATAAACATCAATATTTTAGAAAGTTGAGCAAAAAAAAAAGTAATTTTTAGCAGAAGAAATTGCAACTGTAGCACCAAGAGAGGCTAAATAAATAAGTGCACCACACTTTTAACTATTTGAAGAAAAAAAGTGCTGATAATTATACATCATTTCATTCACCTCGTGATGGTTCATCACATAAAATTCCAATAAAATACATTGAATTGTGTATTTATAAAGTGAAAAAAGTGATTCAAAACCCTTGCTTTGTGTCTACTGTGGCAAAATAAAGAGAAATAAAATGGAAATAAGCCCCCTTTATTCAATATTGATTTACATTTTATATAAAAATTACTTACATTTAATACATTTTTCCAAAATACAAGCAGCCAAACAACATACAAATCAAATACAAAATTATAAAATTTCTTATATCTATCATGTTCATCTTCAGCAGAAACGTGTTTAATAATAACTCCTCACAACCCGTGTGACTGTGGTAAATCACTTTCTCGCCTATATCATTCCATTTGTTGAAATATGAGACCTAGAAAAATATGGTATTAATTATCTGTCCTCTTAGTGAACAATACAGGAATCTGACAGCGAACATTCAACATGGGCCTCGTGTGAAGTATTTCCATTGAGTGAACGGAGTTTGGAATAGGTGGTGATGGAGAAGACGGAAGGACTGTGGAATTACATCGTTGGTGAGGAAAGACTGACTGAGTTACGGTCTTTCATGAGGAGATCCATCTGGGTCAGAGCAGAAAAAAAGACAACAGCTAAAAAAATACAAAGCTTCAGCTCACTTATGAAGCTCTCTGGTCCTTCCAGCACACATAGGAAACAAAACACATGAAACACTTTGCAACTATACATACATTTGCTTAGAAAATATGTAGCCAAATCGTCTGGTTTTGCCCTTCAAAAAACAGACCTTGTGTCAATAATCCTTTTAAACAAGAGTCAGCTATTGGTACAAATTGTAGCGCTGAATTTGGACATTTGAACTGTGCACAAGAGTGGCTTATGGTGTTAAGTTTTTTTTTTTTTTTTTGCAAATCAGGTTTACTTCGGTACTGTGTACAGTATAGTGCTGTATATCTTTAAAATAAAAATGAGTAAGCAAACTGCATATGTAAAATCTAACTCCTGAACACACCAACAAGGATATTATGCTGATGCTAAACGAGAAAAACTCAAGAGCCTCGTAGGAAATAGAAAAATCTTGTTTCCTCCTTTATATCATATATTGTACACTGTGGTAAAAAAAAGAAGTACAAAGTGTAAAGTTAGGCTATGCGGCGGTTTCGCGAATTGTCCCCTCTAGTTTCTTTGGGAGTAGCTCTCTCCTTTCATCAATACTGATGACTGGCTTCCGACAGTTTTGTCCGTCGATATAGATCTTTGCATACACGGGGTTGGAGTAATTCATAGGCTGCATTGGGAAAACAAAAGGAGTCAGTAAGGATATTTCCAAAAATCAAGTTCCAACAGTAATAATCCTAAGGTAGCAACAATTAATATTTTTTGATAATTGTTAATCTGTTGTGAGCAGCCGAGGAGGCAACACTTCATATTAAATCTGGTTAAGTTTGAGATTGTAAGTATTTTCCTAGTTACAATACAAATAAGTCTTAAACATAACACTAAACACATTCTTCTGGAGTCATGCTTGGTACCCCCTCTGGGAAGCTCAATTTCCACTCTCATTTTATGTCATTTCAGTTTTTAGCACTTCCAGCCTTTATTTGGGTCCCATTTGTATTATTACAAAATGAATGTTTATCAAAGTTGGTTTGCTAAGAACAGCTGGCCACTGCACCTTGAACAAACTGATAAGAATGCATCTGGAAGCTCATTTTCATTATTTTTTCTAACATAAAGCATCATATTTTGGCCGAAATCAGTGTAGGGTAAGGTGCTGATTCTTTTAATTAGAAAAGACAATTAATGGAAGTTTGAGACATGCATATTTAAGGAACATTCAGGTTTTGAGAAATAAACATGCCAATGACTCAGTAAGAAGAAAGAAAATCCTTCCACACAGTCACTTTCTTCCTTAGAAAGCATGCAGAAAATCTAGACATTGCATATCCATTAAAAGAGATGGGAGCCTATGGGTGTTCTATAATCAACTTCAAGGTAATGATGAGCTGAATTTTTTATTTTGCAGAAAGCAACTAGGAGTTTGTATACATACATCACTGCACTGTGTATAATATGTGCTTGCAATATGTGACACATTTAATCATTATGTAATAATTTTCTGACCAAAAATGATTAGATAATCAAAACTCCCCCGGGCGTTTGGATTTTTTTTTCCTTCACATAGCAGATATAGAAGATGCAGGGTGTGCAAGTATCTGGTTGAAACTGCATATATACCAATTCGTTTATCATTTTTGGAATAAAAAAAATAGTTAAATTCACCTGTCCAGGAATAACCTCCTTGGGCACAGAATTCATGCCCAACGCGTGAGGGTCACTGGATTGTACACACCACCCCTGCAACAAAGCAGATACCATCTTCTTTCAACACTTCAGCTACATACAGTAAGGTTACAACCTCATTGTTTTGGTGTCAAAATGTTCAATGATCATAATCGGTACTTTGGATTTAAAACAAATTGAAAAACATCTGAGCGAACAGAAAAACTTCAAGATGCGAGTTCAAGTCAGCAAATCTCAGTTAATAACAAAGCATGACAGTCCTCACAATAGCAAATGTCAAAGCTGGCAGCACAAGAAGCAAAAGCATTAGGCTTCAGGCTTTAGCAGATGAGCTGTAAACCAGCATACGTGAGGGTGTAAGGATTTATTTGATGTACTAAGTGTGGGAGTGAGGTTGAGCGTTATGGACAGAATAAATCACCAACAAAATGAAAAGTCCTCTTGGCATCTTTAAACAAGTGTTAAAACATACACCAAACCTCAATAACAGTATATTGTATATTCCTTTAATAAAATAAGAGAGAGAGAAAGCAGTGAAAATGTCAACATGCATTACAGGTGAAGAAACTTTGCTGAAAATGGCAAATAAATATTCTAGATGTTCTTTTTCTTTTTAAGCAGTGCAGAATTTATCGAGAATCTGATAAACGACTAAGAAACACATATGGAGAAACATACTGCAAATGTTCAAACAGATTACTAATAAGAACTTTACATCCCATACTGTATTAATATGCTGCTCAATCAAATTAAATACTCATTTATGTAACCAGACAGACTGTTTGCAAGTGAGCTTCTGGGAGATTCACAGCTGCATCTATATAAACCCAATTAATTGGCTTCTAAGAATTTTGTTGAAAGGCGTTTGATAAAAAAATCTAATTTAATTATGCAATCAAATTATTATTAGTAAATTAGTACTCTCAAACATTTTCTTGTTACTGTAATAAAGGACTCCAAATATAACAGAACATGATCTTCTGAGATTGCTGAGCTTTATCAGAATCATGTTAAAACAAAAAAAAAAAAAAAATGTATTTAACATGCAAGATCAAAAAAAGTAGCCCGTAATTTTTCAGAGACAGTTCTCAATAGTGTAGTGTGTATTTGTATTCATTCTCTTATCTTAAAACTCTTAAATAAAATCCAGGGAAGCTAACAACCTTCCCCACTAATAGTCGAGTATTTCATTTGTAAAGGTTATAGTTCATTTTAGGTTCCTCCTGCAATTTCACCCGCGTAGTTAAATGTCCCTAGCGTTTTGTAAGTTATGTGTATAATAGAAAGAATTAGCACAGAACTCTGTGGTACTCCAAAAGTAATCCAGGACTGTGACGATTTATCATTTACACAAGGAAACTGGAATCTCTGCTAAGGATAGATAACTTGTATCTAAACTGGGAATAGTAATCAAAGGAAGCACTTGTTCAAATAGTTTTGTGAGGACAAGATCCAACATGAACTTTCAAGATTTAGAAGAAGCTAAAACTTTTGGGTACAACTGAATAAAATCAGGATGCTATTATCACGCTCAGGAGGATGTCACTAAATTTTATTTTTAATAAAATCAATTTTATTTACAAAATATCCCATAAAGTCATTACTGCTGGGAGTTGGGGGAGTCAACAGCTATGACTCTGTGTAAGATTATCAACTTTACTAAAAAGAAACCTTAGATTATTCCAATTCTCCGGCAAGCTGAATACAAATACACAACACATTTTAAGGTTTTATTTGTAAAAAATGTTGAAAATTCAAAATTACTTACTACTGTTTGGACCATTATATAAAATACCAGTGAAGTTCATTGAAGTGTGTAGTTATTATGTAGTAACATCCGAAAAAGTAAAAAAAAAAGTGAATCCTTGCACAAAAAAACATATAGGACCATTATATGTTCTAAAAGCACACATTAAAAATAAAAAAGTATTTGATCAAACTCACCTTGTGAGGGTCCAGTGTGAAGTTGGGTCGCAGCAGACTGCCTGCATCAGCATGGTTGTCATGGTCCACCTCATACATGTTGTATGACGGGTTACCAATCTCCACGTTTATCCCTCCGTTTGTCATGGGCTGCCTCTGCACACGTTTCCCCCTGAGGAGTGTGTGTTTGTGTGCGTGTGTCAGAAAGAGAGAGAGAGTCATTAACATGAACCACAACATCCAGGTCAGCTCACCTCCCAGTGCTGCACATGTCCACACAAGACATCACCAAACAACACTTGGAGAATATTAACTTGGCTGGGTAGTTACATTCAAAATAGCCAAACAAGGTTTTCAGTAAGAAAGTTGAGACTTTCATTCATCTTCAAAGCTGCATATTGTTTGATAGTGTCATCACCTGCTGCTTAGAAACCACCCTTTCAATTTTTATCGCTTTATTCCCCTTATCTGCATACCTTTGCCTTCGTCTGCAGATATAAACACCTGCCACCACCATCACAACCAGGATAACCAGCAAAACCAGAGGTACAATGATGGCAATGCTTCCTGGAGAAGAAACAGATGAGAGACGGAGGGAAGTGTTAGAAATAAAAATGACCTGAGACAAATTCAGACAGTGACCACAAAAGGTCAACTTTGAATTTGTTCATTTTAATTTTCAGCAGGCATTGCTTTGTTCTATTTACCAAGCTTCTGTTCAGAAGATAAACAATGAAACATTGTAAAACTGGTGCTAAACTGTGTACTAAAAGCTCATAAAACTTCCAACAAGTAGCTCAAGTTTTCTTCATTAATTAGAAAGTGGTTCCCAAAGTGTGGGGCGTGCCCATGCTATTGCAGGAGGGACGCAGGAAAGCGATATGGATGGAAAAAAAAAACAAAAAAACAAAAACAGTTACACAAAAGTGTTTCACTGTAAAGATGGTTTGTAGTGTGTTTTGTTGCAATCTGAAGTGTAAAATAAACTTCTGGGGAGTTTGAAAACAAAATATGTGTATAGGTTTAAGTCTGGTTGAACGATATGTGTGCACAGTTGATTTTTTTTCCTTTTTTGGGGAGGATTTTATTGTTTTCCATTAGGGGGGCCAGAAGAAAATCTTTGAGAACTACTGAATTAGAAGATAAACCAATGAAATTCAGACCTATTTAACTAAACAAAGTAAATAGGCTCAATGAAGGCTTTAGGATCCAAACAATGGTAACTGGTGACTGCTGTTTCTTTATTCTTCAAGCTAGAATGTCACTAAGGCTGGCTGTGCTATGACCGGAGCTTAACAGCTTAGTTTTCAGAAACATAAAGACAAAGTCACCATAGTAACAGACAAAACAGCGGTCTCAGGGACATGTTTTCAGCTTTTGATTTCATATATTGTTATGTAGTGTTTACTTAATCTCAAAGAAAAGTCTACCTCTCTGACCAGAAGTTAGCTGATATTTAATTAAGTCATTGTAGTTAGGAAATATAATGAATATAATTAGAAATCTGAATATGCTCTCCAACCAGGTACTAAGTAGCTCACAGTCAGACAAACAGAAAACTGTGTCAACTGTTTCTTGTATTAGAATATAAATGGCCAAGTAGATGTTATTTTATATATATTTTACCAATAACTAAATGTAAAAATTTACTAATTTATTCTTTTTTATTCTATTATTGTTTGTTGAAACAAACTTAATATATTTGTCTTATTTGATTTTTACACTAAAGTCGTTTGTTCTTTATTGTAAGACATTGTCTTCAGTCTGCCATTTGCTGTTGCAAGTTTCTTCTTATCTCTTTTAATTAATTAGCTATCTTTATAACTGATATTCATAGTATCAGCAATATTTTATTATTTAAACTTACTTTATAGACTGAATTTTTTTTAATTATTGATAGCTATTGCATTTTGATTTCTTCAGATTTTGTGACGCTGATATAGAGAGTTATGCCTGCAAAGTTTGAACATACTGTGTTCATTAGTACAATGTTAATAAATATCCTATTTATTTTTACTGGAGCATTACTTTTGTGTCTTACTGATAGCTACAACAAAGGCACATTTCTGATAAATAATCTGACATGAGTTTTAGGTTCAGTTACAGAAGGAAACAAAGAGATAATCCACCCATGCTGAACTTGCTTCATAACTGACACCTCCAGTCGGATGTGGACAGAAACTCATCATAAGCATAAATGTCGTACTTGTAATAATATTCCATTGACTTATTTAAACCAAGCAGCTGTAAATTGCAATGACAAAAAAAAAGAAAATAAAAAAGAAAAATAAAAGAAATAGGTGATGTTTTAATTTTTTGTGTGTCTCCTATATCATTGCATCTTAGCTAAACTATTTGGATACACCACAACTAATACTTAGTCTGAAGTCCCCTGGGATGTCTCATAGAACTAGACTTTTTTCTGCAGCCATCGACCAGCTTCTAGCATAATTGTGGTTGGATATTGGTTTCTTTCCTCATCAAAAATCATAAAGCTAATTTCAATTGTTTGGTCTCTTGGCACACTCTTCCTTTAAGCAGAGGCAAGACATTTTCACTCAGATTGAGGTTAGGGGGATTTCAAGAAGCTGTTGTAATTAACCCTTCTAAAACCCATTTTGACACATCGGGGACTATGATCCCAATGCACATGAAGCTAGCTGAAACCAACATTTTTAAATGAGCTCTTCCATTTCTTTTAAATACATTGGTCAAATAGCCAGCAGAATTATGCCCGAGGTTTGGCAACAAAAATTGTGGATATTTAATCAAACAGGCATATATGTCTAAGAAAAATCTAATTCATATTGATTGTTGTTTAATCATCCCATCCTTATTTTAGTCATCATTAATAATTTATTTTTTACTTCTTACCTCCACTTGTGTTGTCTGATCTGCTGCTTTTAGGGGCAGGCCTTTCACATTGTGTCCCAGCCCAATTGGCAGAACATCTGAAGGAAGTTAAAGCAGAATGTGAATAAAGCATCTTTAGCCTTCTTTTTAAGTCGACAAAGTGCGCAGGAAACACCTTAACAAATTCACTACAGTATGATGTGACAGTGGTTCACATGTGCAACACATTATGATTCAGTCTTGCAGTGAGGTGCTTTGATCCACCAAAAACACCTGGAGAGAGAATAAGCACTATGTACATCCATACCGTGTCCACAAACAGTGTGCATTAATTTACTAGCGTTGATTATCTAGTTAATAAAAAGATATACATAAAAAAATGACAGCAGGACAACAAATCTCATCTCATTTGTGTTCCAATGGAATCCAATGGGTGTGATGTATGACCCGTGTTAGAAAAGGTGATGTTTAATTTCACAGTAGTCGCAGATGGGCCCATAAAGCATGAGTGATCAGGTGGGCGCGGCAGGGTGATGAAATTATTCTAAATTACATGCAGTATCAGACTCAGAACATCAGGCTATCAAAAATAAGAATGCAGCCCCATAGATGCGGGAAATGAATCCCCCCTTTGCAGGACGAAATGTCAGTGCAACAGGAATTTTAATAGGAGGTTGGAGGCAAGGTGGAGTTTGATGTCCTTTCCAAAGTATATTCCAAGAAAACAAACTTCCTAAAAAAATCAAAGCTATCTTTTTTACATCAATTACTCAGTTTACTCAGCTAAACAGCTGACATGTTTAGCTGCTAATCATCAACAGGATGTAAATAGACACACTGATGCTCACATTACACATATATGGTGCCATGTTTTATTTCCCCTGGGGTTCACTTGTGCACAGTGAGGATTGCATGAGATGGGCAAATGGTGGCAGTAAAGGGGCCAACAAAGATGTTGAGTCATGCAGCAACTGACAATGTAATAAGTGCTGTATTAGTTAATAACTGTTCAAGATGTAATAAATATCATTAGTGCCCAGAGTACAGTACATTCGCTTACTCTGTGTCTAATGGTGCCTCAATATAATCATAAGATCCTACTGCAAGAGTGGGTCTGGAGTATAAACAGGGATGCAGTGAAGGTTAGAATAACATACATTTATACTTTCAAATAAGAAAGATTTGAAATCAGAAAGAATATTTCCAGATCTTATTCCACGCCCAATTGTCTCAATGTTCCTTCTTTCCTTCTATCCATCCATTAACCCATCCATTAATCCATCAGAAATTGATGATTGACTTTTGTATATATGTCAAAAATGGCTGAAAACATTCTGAGGACTCTGGAAGTTTTAGTCTGGACATATATGTTATCTGGACATTTTAAATCCTGTATTTGCTTTATAATATCAGCAACTACAACCATAAAATGCACTGTAACATCTTATATTAAAACTTCAACATTTTATCTACTAAAACAAAGTTTTGGTGTTAGAATGCTGCAATAATAGAAGAGCAGCTAATCCAGAAAAACACTCAGCATCCTATGGTAACAATATACAATATTGTGAAAATAAATGTCACTTTGCTTCCAAAGATCAGTTATCTGTGGTCTTCTTTATGAGGATTTTTCTGTCTTTAATATTTATTTCTTCGCGCAGATTTTTTTCCTCAAACAAATCCAGATTTTATTTCATTTTGGTACTTTCACCTAAAAATTGTTGCCCTAAAGGATTTTAAGTGAAAAACAAAATACATAAATAAATACAAAAAAATAAAACATGGCAAGGTTGGTATCCAATGTTCCTAAACTAGAATTATCAAAGAAAATAATATTTGCATTTTATGTATATATCTAGCACTTATTACTTGACAGTTTGCTACAAGAAGGTATTTAGATTTACAAAGTGTAGAGTCTGAAATGATGCTAAATGGAGTGGAGGAGGGTGAGTGTATACAAAGGGGGTGAGTGGGCTCTGAACAAAGCTGGAGAGGTGAGAGGGACCTACTTGCAGCGAGGTTTGTTAAGAGCTGTTAATGTGCACATCCCCTCATTCTGACAGAAGTAATCGCAGGGGTTGGCCAGCTCATCACAACGTTGGTTCTTGAACCCTGAAGTGCAGCTGCAAAACATTGTGTTGGGAGTGATGAAAGGGCCCAGAGAATGTATTTTGTTGAACACTTGGCTGCTTGACGAATGGAGATTGACTCACTAAATCCTTTAAGCACCTTCAGTTGTCAGACGGAGTAATACAGTGTTGCGTTTTCAGAGAGTAAATTAGGAAAATAAATCATGTGAAAACATAAATCTGCTTTTGTAAAAAAAGAAGTCTCCTCTACAAGACACGTTATTTGGAAGTCTGTTTTGCCACTTTCCAGTACCAAGGTTTAAAATATTACGATGTCCAATCTGCTAAAATTTTAAAAGTCTCCAGCAGTCCGACATCTTTTTATTGTTCGAGCACAGACTCTCATTTCTCCTAGTTCAGGTTGAACTTAAAGAGAACTAACTCAAGGTACTACACTACCCTTTCCTTCTCTGCTGTAAAAGTTACAGAAAGAAAAATGTTTGTTCGTCTAGAACTACAAAACAAAACCCTTCTAATGCTGACTCATACCTAGTGGTTTCAATTATTAGAAAACTAATGTAATAATTGTTAGATTTGAAAGGGAAAGATTATCAATGACATGACCTTGCCTTCCTTTTTGGGTAATATTTTTTTAAACAAAATATAAAGCGCTGTCCTAGAAAGGTATTAGAAAAGGTCCTCACTGAAAAAAGCAAAGTGGTTAATACTATCTTATAGAATTAGAATTACAGCATCTAGACAAAAATTGTCTGTATGTAGACAGCTTTAATATTATGCAAAAGAATGTAAGGAAAGTTCAATACAAACTTGTATTAGTAAAGGTTTTTGTCTAACGAGACAACATTATTGGCCAACAGGAGCTTTCTTGCACTAAGAAATATATTCTTTTTAATGTTTCATAACTTGTATTGTTGTATGGCCATTTTTTTCCTTTTTATGCGTGTAATGCAATGATTATCATCACAATTGAATCAGCGTTACACAGCAGGGTTTTTGCATTTGGGGAGCTTGATGAAACACACATTAACTCGGAGGATTAAGGTCAAACTTTATGATTTCTTGACACCGCCATATCCATCATCTCACATAATTTCAAGTCTTTGGAGCAAATAATAAACCGCATTATCAGGATCTGTTAACCTCATCGAATAAGATGGAGTAATTTGCATAGAAATTGATTCTATCCCCTGGAATTTGGAGAGAGGTGACCGCAAATTTCAATTTAACTACAGTGGACAATGAGCATTTAAAAAAAAAAAAGAAAACTATACAGATGGCTTTTGAAAATGAATTTCCAATTTCCTCCTTGGACAGATTTTTAACACGCAATGAATGCGATTATCGCAGAGGAAGTGTTCATTTTAAACAGCACTCTGAGTAGTCTTGATTCCCTTATGCGTGCCACTTTAACTTTTGTCTGGTACAAGTTTTTGAGTTTCATGGCATATTGAAGCAAAGACATGGAACTTTTTCTGTTTTTGTTGAAGGAAAAAAACCTTCTAAAGCCAGCTGCTGAAGACAGTTGCGGAGGTCTGACATGAGCTTTAAACGGCAGAGAGGAACAGCATGAGATGTTCAGAATGGCAGGCTTTGAAACGGTTTCAAATCATTTTTATCTGCTTAAAACCCTTAAGCCACAGAGAGGTGTCACGCTGCATAGGTTGGTGTACTGGCACTCAGACCCCTGCTGTTCATTGACGCCTCAAACAGTGACATCAAATCTTTCCTCAATTTAAAGACTTTTTTTTTTCTAATCCAAAAGGAGACACTTATTTTGTTGAGTTCTTGAGGTAAAGAGAACGATATCCCTTGATAATTTTTCCTTCTGCTCTAAAAGCCACTCTTTTCTTAGCCAGTATTTCAGTAAAACCAAGTCTGCGTAGAAAACATTCAGCTCTCTTCCCTCACACCTCTTTCACCCATTAGGCTGTAACTTACTGACAGAATGGAAGGCTGGTGTCGGGGTCCAGGTGACAGGTACCTCCATTGTAGCAATATCCATCACACAGCTGACAACTTGGTGCAATTCTACCATTTGTGCAGCTGCAGGTGGAGAAATAATTGACTCAAGTTACAAGCAAAAAACTATATTTTAACAAGATGGCAGGAGGGAAGGAGTTCTGGGTGATTGTTGTCAAACAAATGCATAATTGTTGGAAGAGAAGAGACTTCACCAAATAGCGACAATGCACACATGGTCAAAGATGTAAAAACTAAATGTTAGCATTTTTACACTAATCTTTATGCAGAAGAAAATAGAACAGAAAACAAATAATTTACCAGCCTGAATAAAAACATTTACTTAAAAAATGCTTGTCATACCAGGAATATTAATCAGAATTAAACAAAAGCAAAGCTGAAACATAATACCAAGAATGAATAAAACAAAATAAAAATAAAAAAAATAAAACATGTTAATATCAATAGAAATATTATATAAACTATAATAATATAGGAAATATTACCAACAGTTTTTCCTTGAATGTGATAGCAATCAACCAATTGAATAATCAATTAACATAAGAAATACACAAAAATGCATTGAAAGTAGATACTAACCAAATAAGTGATAAATGATATTGATAAATTGTTAATCTGTCTTCTATTTCATTGAGATTATTAGCAGCTTAAATGCTGGTGGTCTTCTTTCTTTTTAATTTAATCAAAGCAATTAAGAGAGCTTCCAGTCTGTCGGGGCAGCATCTGTGATATGAATTGGGAATATGCTGGTTTTCCCCATAAATGAACAGAGAAAGTAAACCCCAAAGATTTCAGCAACGGAAATCAACAATGTTTATTGATGTTGGTGTACAATTGGCGTACAATTGGCAAAAAGAGTAATAGTCCTTTCATGGAAAAATACTAGAAAACCAAAGCTGAGGAGAAGGCTCTCGGAGCTATCGTCGATTCTCCCTTTTGACAAAATTACTCGTGATAAAATATCAATTACATGAATTCTATAACATTTGGCAACCATTTACTGAATGGTTATCCACTGAATTAAAGTTATACAGTGGATTCCAAATTTAAGATGTAAATAAATTGGAGAGGGAGGCTGGTGTGAAGTTTTGATTTACATAACATGCTTCTATTGACGTTTTTTGCAAGCTTTAAGTCTGTTGCAGCATTTTAGCTTGACATTTTGGTTTTGTTCTATTTTGTTATTGGGAAAAACTGGCAAGTCGCTAACCTGGCTTCTATATCACTGACATTATTAGCACTTAAAATTCTGCAGCAGGGTGTGTAGATCTGAAGTTGTTTTTTTTTCTTTAATTAAATCAAATTAATTCAGAGAGCTTACAGTCCGTGGAGGCAGAAACTGTGATTTGAATTGAGAATATGCCACTTTTCCCCATGAATGAACAAGAAATGTAAACCCCAAAGATTTCAGCAACAGAAATAATGGACAGGAGTGGCAAACACTCACTTGCAAACCACATCTAAGGTTTCCTCGTTAATAAGGCAGGGAGCCCCATGGCATCGAAGACACTTGTCCACCTCACACTTGTTCCCTTCATACCTTGCGGGACACACACATTCCACATAGCCGCTGCTGGATAACGTACAGGCCTTTGAGTTCACACAGTAGTGATGGCAGATGTCTGTTTCATATTGAGAAGCACAGAAGGAAAGGTTAGTGTATAAGCTGGTTAGATAAGAATTGTACAGGGCTTTAATGGGACTTAATTATCCACATCAAATGACATCTTAGCCACAGATGGAAACATATCTCCCCTTGGGCAAGCAGCAGTGAGAAAATACTAATGATGTGCAACTGGAATTGTTTTCCCCCATCCCATTATGTCAATGCACTGCTAAAGAAAATCCATCACTGTGGAAATGAAATACCCAAAGGATGCGAGATGGAAGAACTCTAATTCTGTTTATCTGCAAATTGAAGCAAATGTGGTGGTTGTGGAAAGATAACTCTTTGGACAATTGCTTTTGTTTAACACTACATGTGTGCTAAAAGTATTTTTTTTTTCTGAGTTTCATCCCGGGTAGCTGAATACAGATTAATGATTTGTGTGATTACAAGGGAATGTCAGTTATGTCACCAACAGGTTTCCAGAACAACCCACTAGCTGAAATGAAGAACTCACGGTAAAGACAGCGATCCCCGGTGTACTCTGCCATACAGCGGCACACAGGCTGATTTCCCTGAGTGACGTCACATGTTCCCCCATTAAGACAATAATTGTCACAAATCCTCTTCTCACAGAAAGGCCCGGAGTATCCAATAGGACAACGGCATGTAGGCTTCCCTGTAAAAAAAAAAAAAAAAAACACAGTAAAAGTTGTATGTAAAATGCCAATTGCACACACACTTATGTTTTGGGTTGTTATAGTCCTCAATTTTCCTTTTTCTACATGGGCTTGCAAAAACAGTCATACCCCTTTAACTATTTCACACCTACCATAAACATATGTTTTGTGTTTTAATTGGGATTTTATATGATGGATGAAGTATTTTTTCTTCCACAAACCAAATTACAGTTGGAAACTTCATTTTCCCATCTGTAATCTGTTTGATTGTCCCTGCTGTAGAAAAGCACTCTCACACCATGATGCTTCCAGCGACCTGTTTCGTGTGAAGCGCAGTGTTACCATTTCACTCATAACATTATTCAAGTAGAAAAAAATGTACAGCTCTCATATAGGGTGTTTTTTGTTCTCTCACATGTTTGTTGAGTTCCCTGTGTGGTTTGTGGAAAACTGCAAATGGACTTCTTATGGCTTTCTGTTAATAGTAACTTCTTACCATTCTTCCATAAAAATCATTTCTGCAGTGCATAAATCATAGTTGTCTAGTCAATAAAGTCTTCAAACAGAGATTTGGATCTATGAGGCTTCTCTAGAGTTAAACTTCCTCCATGGACAACACCTTTGCAATTTCCATCCAAGAGTTTTTAGCCATGTGACAATCTTCCTAGATATTTTGTGAAGAATCAAACAAATATACGCAACTCCTCACTGTGTATGATAAACACACCTCAAAACTATTCGTGTTGTCAGCAAATTCAAAAACTGGACAGTGGAAGTAGACAAGTTGCAGCAAGATATCAACACTGCTATGTGAGCACATTTATGTATGTAACAAGCCCACAAACTTTTCATCAATCACACAACAAATCACCCAGAGCTCTGTGCAAAATAGTTTGGGGGTTGAGAAAGGGAGGAGAAAGCAGCTCTACAAACTAGATAACACAATATTTAGTTGTGCAATTACATCAATGAGAAGCAACTTCAATGCTTTGGATGAAGCATGGGAGAGGCTTTACCATGGAACTTTTGCAAATAAATATCACAGCTGTTTTTTTGGAGCCAACTGTGTTAATAACAATTGTGCCATTCCATGGGATGGGAGTTTATTTTTGTAACATTCAAGTCTGGGGCAAAATTGAAAGCAAAGAAGTCATGTAAAAGTTATTCAAGGAACTGCCTTTTGGTCTGTACCAATTAATGTTTATGTGAATCTCGAGGGATCCACTGATTGGCAGCTATGGTTCCAAGCGGATGTATGCTGTTTGACATGTCTTCCAGACTGATCCAGTTTTTAATTCAGCCAGAAACAGCATGCATATAATTGCTCCAATGACTTCACATTTTGGCCACAGATTTATTCCTTTTCAGATATGGCTGGGATATTTCCAGCAGGGACGTGGTTCTTGAGGCCTCCTAATCATGTCTCCAGATGATTTTTAGATTCCACATTCAGAGCTCAGATCATTTCGACTATTTTTTGGTAACCCTGAAAAGTTTTACAAATCAGATAATTTTGTACCTGGGTCATTAATTTATATGTATGATGTTATCTAAATGATTGGCAGGTATGCCTTAGTGGATATTCAGGTATGAGCCAATTAGAGTAAAGCAGTGTTTCTCAATTCCAGTCCTCAGGCCCCCCTGCTCTGCATGTTTTAGATATACCTCTATTCCAGAACAGCTGATTCAAATGATTGCATGACCATCAAGTCCTACAGAAGCCTGTTAATCACCCACATATTCAATCCATGTGTGTAGCATAAGGGAAACACCTAAAACATATAGGGCAGGGGGGCGTGAGGACCAGAATTGAGAAACACTGGTTTATAGAAAGTTTAAATCTCAAGAGCCAAGTCTCAGACACTACGGGTCTCAATTAGAAAGTTAAAAGTTAAAGTTCATGGCACTGCAAGACTGCTAGGTCTGAAACAGAAACTTGAATGAAAACAAAGATCAACAAAACCTTAGATAGACCAGGGAGAGCAGCAAGGACTTTTATTTCCAAAACAAAAGGGGAAAATAAAACGTATATCTTATAAGAATTTCCAGTTCACAGCAAAACAAAAAGAGAGCACGACTTTTGACTTCTGAGTGGGTAGATGAAAGGTGAGAAGGTTGAACTTCTTCTGCTCTTAGCTTGAGAAGTGACATACTTTGCCCTGTGTGTCTGAACAACTCACTGATTAGATCCTTTCAAAGTGCCACAAGATCAAGTCTGTGTATTTATTTAGCACAATAGGAGAAAAACTAATTCAGACAAAATGCAGAGTGCATGGAAAAATGTAAAGCTATTGTGTAGGTAGCTTTTGTAAAACAGTAAAAACAGGAAAACAGTAAAGATTCTGCACAGTTAGTAAAAATATCATAAAGCAATAGAAATAATGGTGGATTAAAAATACCTTCATTTCAAACCATAAAATTATTATAGCCATAACTGCAACAATTTTAGATTTTTATAGCAATACAATATTCAGGTGTGTTTGAGCAGGTACACATAAGACATATCATAAGGAATTGAACTAAACATTCCCAGTCTAAAGAGTTTCAGCAAAAAAAAATCAAATTAGAATGTTAGATAAATTGGTGGAGCATTATTTATCGCCACAGAAAGAAAACATACCTATGTATATATTTTTGTTCCACAATATGAAAACTATTTACAAGATCATAAGCTACCTTAAAATTATGAAATGCAGTAAACAAAATTCATCATACTTGATCAGAAAATGAAAGCAAATTATTTAATTTACTAACATTAGACTAATATGAACAGAAATGAAGAGGTAGCACTGGTACTAGAATGGAGCCCTGGGAAATTACATTGCGTTGTTTGGCATAGTTGAAATTACCATCCTTAAAGCAAGCTGCACAATTTCAGTGTAATTTTATAAAAATCCTGTTTCTTTATCTTTTCCAATAAAAAAGATAATGATTTAAAGCTTTTAGCACAAAATTGCTACAGCAAAATTCTTATCAGCCAGGTATAAGCAATGAAACCCAATTTGGATTGAAAAGCAAATAAAAGTTAATCTGTGAGATGTTATGTTTTGTTGCTCTCATATTTGTGAAACACGGAGAAATAGATAAAGAAATAATTTTGCCATGTTCGTGTTAAATCTTTTTGCAGGAACAATCTATGTGTGATATATTGTTGTCTATATGTGATCCTTTGAAATCAATAACGGCAAAGTGTAATACGTGAGGTGTTGTGTATTTGAGACTTGATTTACTGAGTTTAAAGATCCCAGTAAGAAAATGTGGAAAGAAAATATGACTCCTTTTTTTACGCCTCCAGTAATGATCGATCACTCGTGCCATCACACAGAAAATCAGTGAACCATAGTTGGTTTTTGTTGACTCAGGTCCAGATTTTCTTTGAATTGAGCTATTTTTTTTTTTTTTTTTTTTTTTTGCTCTGTTGGGAATCTTCCATAGCATGGTTGAATACCTTGCGCAGTCCACTTCACAGGTAACTACTCGGAAAGCACATAGTGACTTCATGATAGAAACATCGACACAGCTTATTGTTGCTGATCCAAATGCTCATTCTGGGAACTGTTCTTTTTTTTTTTTGTTTTTGTTTTTTTTAATCAAAAATAATTACTACAATTTAAGTATGTTGTGCCTTAAAGACATAATTCTATTGCAGCCTTAGCAGCACTGAAACATTTAGAAGAAGCATACAATCTTCTCAAGGCTACAAGAGTGAAGACAATGTTAAATATACAATAAACATAGTCTATTGTAATATCATCCAATAGGCAATTGGATGATATTACTTTCACTTCATGTGAAAGTAATATCATCCAATTGTGTAACATAGTAAAGAAGCAGTCCTTATGATTTTCTATTATATAATGATGCAGTTATAGTGAAATTTTATTACCAGTTATTGTTTCTATCATTGTGGAAATGCTCACCCTGTCTACACGCATGAATATACAGTATGTCTATATGTTTTCTATTTATTGTTCTCTAAACTAATGAATCTTTAACGGGTGACCATGCCAAAATTATTTCTTGAATTTCTTCTGTCACCTCATGATTAAGAACTATTTTCAGTGCCGGACCCAAAATAAATGTATTGTTTATTGCCATAGAATAATCTGACTGGCAGAGGATATTGTTATTTTAAATGTTCTGGTATTTCAAGTATTTCTGGTAGTTTCACCTACTTACAAGGTGCATGGAGAGAGGCAAAGATCAGGCAAGATAAAGACTACTGAAAAATTTTACATTTTGGGAAACCAAAAAATGTGGCTTTTGTCCTTCATTGGGGTCATAAATTCAGTAAAGTTGGTTCCTTTGCATTTCAAGTATTGCTGGAGTCTTCACTTTTAGGACTTTGTGATGCCATGGTATCAAACGATCTAAAAATAATGAGGACGATAAATAATCCCACAGTATTTCAGATTCTTTGTCGTTCTTAACAGTGAGCTTTTTCAAAACATGATCACCTTGTTTTGGCAACCAGGCTTGCCAGCAATCAGAGATTAAGAGAAATGGCCTTATGTATCATGTTACAATTACATCTAAGATAAACAGGAAGCCACAAATTATTATTAAATTGCTGTGTACATTTAAGAAATGTAAACCTGGATTCATTTCAAGGCTTTTAACACAACTTTGCCATGAGTGCCCTAAGTGTGGCTCATGGCAAAGTATGCTTTTCTGTTTGCCCTAAGTAGCAAACAGAAAAGCATACTTTTCTGTTTGCTACTCACATTCTGCGCTCCAGTCTGTGTTCAGTTGTTTATTCTCTTTGTTTAGGAGAAGAAACTTCCCTTGGGTATTTTCCTGTATCAAACTGGGAACTTGAACCTTGTCTTTTTATTATTTTCTCTTATTTATACTGTGTTTGGTTTACAATACATTTCATCACTATTTTCTGTTTACCCTGGTTTATGTTTTATATTTTTAATCATACCTGCATTTGAGCTGCTTTTTGACTTCACCCAAAATTAATTCTCTACTTATCTTTCAGTGACTTCTAATTTTGATGTTCATTTTTTACAGAGCTGATTGGTGGGACTCCTAGCCTTAAAATCAACCATGGTTCTGGGACCCTAGTTCTCCAGTTAACAAATGTTAGAGTGAGTGACAGACGTTGGCACCGCCTTGATGTGAGGAGCAACAGCAAAGTAAGAGAAGTACAGAACTGCCATAGCTCCTACGTGATTGTCACTGACTGTTTCACTCTACGTGCAAGAGAAATGTCAGATTAGAAAACACACTGCAGAACCACGGAGTGTCAAGAAGCTGAACATTCATCCCCACATGCCGCTGTAATGACCTCTCTTTCCTTTCCTACCCAATTTAAAGGAAGTGCGCTTTACTCTGGATCGATGCTCCAGTGCGATTGTCATGGAAGCTGAGGGGGTGGATTCTTGGGCGATGACAGAGGATCGCTCTTCCTGTGAAATACGAGGGGTCACGCCCAACAGGGATAAGTAAGACCAATAAATAATTCTGGAAAGAGAAAATAGTTTGGAAAAAATATCTGTTTTCAGACTTTATTCTCTATCCCTTTGTGTGAACTTTCTGTACAACCGTTTATCCATCCATTGATCTAGCTGGCCTTTTCATGGCCATACCGCCTTGTAATTAAAGAGAGGGAAACACCATTAATGAACAATTAATTTTATAATTAGCATATGTGTTTAAAATGTTCCTGTCACACGTCATTTGGAAAAGGTTCGTCCCTCCCTCCAACCTTCCATGGTGTTTGCACAGTTCATATTCGAAGCTGGACCACAGTAGAAATATCTCCAATAAATTTTTTATGTTTGTATATTTAAAACATGAGTTAAAAAAGACAGACATAGGAGAAATCTTTACTTGAAAATTAAATATGAAACATGAATTTACGTAAATGAAACAGATGTGAACCAACTAACTAACCGCTGTGCTTATTATGAACCAAGTGGTTCTTTTAATAAAAAAAGACACAAATTAATGGCTGTATTTTCAATGAGTATTTAATTGGACAGAGGGAAATTTGTGGCTGCATTTGTTTTGAGTGCATGAGAAGTAACAGCGTGAATAATTTAAGAGAACCTTCTTTAAACTGGAGTGTGGCTTTCTTTAGCAACTCCAAGCAAATCTATTTGTGTTTAGTTTCCACTTACTGTTTTTAAACCTAAACTGACACATGGACCTGAGGGACATGCCCCATATCCTCACTGGGCAGTGTGAGGATTAGATGCTAAGCTAACAGCAGGGGGCAAAACCTTTGATTTTTCAAAATGTTTTGGATCAGTTGCTAGTTTCAATATAGTATTTAGTAGATGCTCTGTTTCATAGTCTAATTTGCATTCATGTATTAATGTTTTCTAAGTCACAAAATGTATGCCTGTTAGGTTTTATTTAGCAACTGACATTATACAATGCAAATATAAGATAAACAAATAAAAGACAGAAGAAAGAAAATTACATGTTTTTTCCAAAGGTGATTTAGAGCATTATCAAATTCATTTTCCATTGATTATGAGTTAAATATCTCAGCTTAGAAATCAAATTGAATCTGTTAACTTAGAATCACGTTTTGCCAAGCAAAGCATCTTTGTGGCATTTCGTATGTTAGATGGGAAAGATTTGCAGGAACCGTTCAAACCTGTAAATTTTCATCGAAAAGACTGTTTATATTCATCCAGGGTTTATTATTTATTAAAATTAAATCAGATGGATACACAGGCTGTTTTCAGTTTCTCATGTGCCACACTGTTTTCTCTGGGGGAAAGAAACTGTTGATGATTTCCTGAAATGTAATCCTTAAAATGCCAATTAATTTTTGAGTTCGTATCCTCATAGCATTTTGTGCTTGGTCACAGCTCAACTTGTTTACTACCACCATGGACCTGGCTTGCCTCTGGACTCATTATTATTTCAGCTTAGCTACAGTTTGAAAATTGCCACCTTATACATAATATTGTAATGAAGCTTTATTTTTTTTGCACACACACATTA
>CAEGAD010005397.1:0-21681 GCA_903067055.1 Poeciliopsis paucimaculata | reverse complement strand
CACATGACACTACTATTTTGGGAAAAATTACACACAGAGAATACATTCAAACAATATTTTATTATACACATATGTGTATACATGACTTATGTAGACAAATGATTTCGTCCTACACCTTTTGTGAAGTCATTCCCAAGAGCCATAATAGACAGAAATTTAATGCATCACATGTGTTAAGATACAGCTGGCTGTGATTATACACCTGGCCAGTAGGTGGTATCGTGAGCACATGAAGCCTCAAGAAATGAACCCTTTCTAGAACCAGTTGGCTCAAGTGGTTCAATGCCTCATGAGGCTTCATCTCACCATCACTACTGGAAGCTAACGCTGCTAGCACCTTGTTGCTTACTTCCGCCGGAAGTCTCACACACGGAGCTTTCCTCTTGAAACAAACGCCACGCTGGAAGTTCTGCTTCAAACTGATCTGTATTCTTAATACCAAAATACTTTTGTTTTCTTCTTGTTATAGCAAAATATATTTTTATCCAAGCTGAATTTAAGAAACTTAAATACTGATTTCAATATCAAAAATAAAATAAAACTGGAGTCATAACCAACGGAAAATGAGATGCTTCCTGAACACACACCCACTGTTAACAGTAGGTCAAAGGTCACTGTATCAATGCAGCATGTTGGCTTTGATGTTACTCTGGTTTTATACTATGACTCAGTTTGATGCACATTATTATAATTTACAACACAACACCCAGACCGGTAAGGCATTTTAATAATTTTTACTTTACAGAGAAATGTGCTTTATTTATATTCATTATTCATAACGGCAATGCAATCTGTTAAGAACCAAATCGAAGAAAAATATTTGGTGAGTATAACAGTTCTTCATCTCTCATAAATATTCAACATTTTTTCCTTTAAAGTCTTCCTGAGAAAAATGGCTGAAGAACAAAAACCAAACAAACTTTGATATGTCCCATCTTCTAATTATTTACATTTTTATTGAACTACATGCCCCTACAAAAACACTAAAGTTAGATGGAAAATCCCCCTGAAATAATAATAATAATAATAATAATAATAAAAACATGCAGAACATGTCAGGGTCTCACATGCTTTAGAAAACTTTTACAAAACTAACTTGAAAAAGAAAAGAAAACAAAACGTAACAAACAGTTGTAACATCGTTCTTCTGTCTGGACAAGCAGTTTATTCAGGTTTTTCCAGATAATTCAAATCTTCTCACACAGCTAGACACAATGTTCCTGATAAGACCCGGCATTTTGGGATAAACAAAGATTTGTCTGACGTAAAAGAAAGACTTGTTTAACAGATGAACTGAAATAAATAATTTTTACTAATATTGAAAATCTCTTTTGGAGTCAACAAGGACATTTTTAACTTTGTCGACTGCTGATTAGAATCCTGCTGGAACCGGCATGTCTCTTTAACCAATAATGTCAGCTCAAATTCATTTCTGACCTCCACCTTAAAATAGAATGATGGTTTTAATCAGTTAAATCAGCATCTGAAAATAAAACCTGAAGATTCAGAAACCGAACTGCTGAACATTTTAAAACAGTTTGTGCAAATCTTACTCCGATAGCCTGAAATACAACAAGCTATCACATGTAGAGACTGGAAAGAAGAAACTTATAGAAGAAAGTTTGATAGAAATGCTTGAAAGGCTCCAAATCCATAAATATTTATGATATAGTCATTTTGGAACATCTGGGAAGTTTTACTTGGAATCATAGCGATGAAATTGCTGCAGAAGGATAATCATTCTAACTTTCAAGACTTCAACTAATTTTCAGACCAATGTAGACACGAGTTTATGCTCTTACGACAGAACAATTCCTCACTAGTAACATGTAAGATGGAACCCAAGCTATCAGGCTGCTACTCCAATGAACTTCTGCAAGGCAACAGAGCTACAAACTCTATATTCTGCATAGTGAATCTCATGGGGCCATTCAAATATTTCTTTAGATTGAAACTTTTTCCACAGGTTGCACATTAGGAATGATTCTGAATTGAGTTCTCGTGGCGATGCAAAGAATGTTTCAGACTGAAACTTTTCCTACACTTTACACAAGAGAAAGGTTTCTCACCTGTATGTGTACTCATGTGGCGATGCAAAGTGTGTTTCCGACTGAAATTTTTCCTACACTTTACACAAGAGAAAGGTTTCTCACCTGTATGAGTTCTCATGTGGCTCTTCAGATTGCTTTTCTGACTGAAACTTTTCCTACACATTTCACAAGAGAAAGGTTTCTCACCTGTATGAGTTCTCATGTGGTTTTTCAGACTGCCTCTCGAATGGAAACTTTTCTTACACATTCTACATGAGAAAAGTGTGAAAAATCTTTCACCTGAATGAATTTTCATGTGGGTATTCAAATTGCATTTCTGGCTGAAACTTTTCCTACACTTTCCACATGAGAAAGGTTTCTCCCCTGTGTGAGTTCTCATGTGGCTATTCAAATTGCCTTTCAGATGGAATCCTTTGCTACACATTATGCAAGAGAACACCTTCTGAACTGAGTGAGTTCTCTTGTGGCGACTGAAACTATTTTTGCTAAAGAAGCTTTTCCCACAGGTTACACATGAAAAAGGCTTCTCATCTGTGTGAGTTCTCATGTGGGCTTCTAAACTCTGGTTCCCTTTTAAACTTGTACTACAAAGTTGACATATTTTACCCTGGTTAATGTCCTTTGTTCCTTTGTCTCCTCTGCCTGTGGTTTTCACAACTCTCTCATGATGCTGTTCATCTCTGTTGGATCTTGAAGCTTCGAGAGTCTTTCTGTTCTGATGGTGTTCTGCTTTAACAGTGTTCTTAGAGAATTCATTTCCATTGCGTTCAGGTTGTTCTGTTTCATTATCCGTCGCCATAAGGACGAAGGCATCAGTCTCCTCCTTCAGTGCATTCTGATTTTCATTTTGACTTGTGTCATTAGCCTCCATCTTTACCTTCTGCAGAAAGTTTGATTCACGCTCCTCTTCTTTCACTTGTTTTGGTTCTAACTCTCTGATTTCATCTTGACTAATGTCTTCAATCTTAATCATCGGCTGAGAATCTGATTGAGAATCTTCGTCCTTTATTTGTAGTTCTACTGGTTCTTCTTTTATTTCAAGTGATTGTGAATCTATTTCCACTAAGGTTTCCATCCATGGCTTTAGTCCTATTTTGTCTTCTTTCTTTACAGTCAGAGGTTCTGATCCACACTCTTCTTCCTTTACTCTTGGAAGATGAAGGACTTCTGCTCTCCCTTTAAGCTCTAGAGACATGATGTTTTGGCAAATCTGGAAAATAGAAAAAGCAACAACACACAATGTTACCATTTTAGTTTAAAATTTGCAAAGTGTTTTTGCATGAGGCCTCTCTCATACATTGGAGAGAGGCCAATGTATGAGATACATACATTGGCCTCATCCATATAAATGTATTGTTTATATGGATACTCTGCGTGTCCATATAAACAATCATGCTGAGTTTTTTCCAACTGAATTATTTAGTGACACAGATATGATATGATTCGATTTTTTCCCACCAGATTAACTGATGGACCTCCAGAGGAAGCTGCAGTTTCCAGGCTGTTCTGTTCCCACCAGGAGTCTCACGTATAAATCATACTCACAAAAAATGTGTGGCGCCATATTTTACGCACAAGTCGATATGTATAAAAATGAATATGACGTCAAAGTTTATGTAAATGCACGCAAACTTTTTACCTGCCATGGAAATGTGCAGCAGCCACGTAAACCTTTTTTGTGGATAATAAACTGCAAGGTGCCAAAATTCACCTAAATACACTGAAACCTGACTACATTCAGTTATTTAGACCAAGAAGCATCAAAACAGATGTTTTTCATGATTTTAACATTTTGTTTAAACATAAACGATGAAACTGAACCACACTTATCCTCAGATAATAATATAACACAAAAAATTAATAAAATAAAAATAAAAGGATGTGAAAACCTCACTAGAATATAAATAGTGAATTTCTTCAGTTTTTGTTTCCATCTGTGTGCCGAAGCAAATGAAATGCTCGTTATCTGTAGGGTCACTTCATTCTCACTGAGAAATAAACCAGGGTTGATCAGCAGATCAACTCCAGACAGGTTTGATTATTTTGAAGGTGATCAGGTGTGCAGACAATCACAGATTTACAAGTAGCTGCAGAACGTTTTGGCTCTGATGGAGAACATCACCAAAGCAGGATTCAGAGGAAGCCATTGATCAGAGACAATATTGATCTGCTGGGAAATATTGATGAGTCGTGTGTTTCCGGTGCAGCTGGAGCTGCTGACAGGTCAGAGAGTCGTCCTTCAGTCCAGCCAGGATGTGAATAGTCATAATTCTGTACAATTACATACAAGTCTCATAAAACCTCTTAAATAACTTTTTGATAAGATATAGGAGCTTGTTTTCAGTCACTTCTACAATATCTTATAAATTCATTTTGCACTGAAAACCTCTTATTTTGAGAAACACTTTTAAAAAAACATTTTTCTTACCTAACAAACTTTTAACCTGCTTACCTTTAAAAATATCCGCTAAAGTCAAGATGTTAATAGGAAGCTAATCATTTTAGCAACATGGGGAAGCTTTGATGAACAAACACGACCTGCTGGTTCCGAGATGATTTGGGTTTTCCTGGCTGATGATGGATCTCTATAAAGGTTGTTGAATGTTTCTCCAGTCTCTCTCTGATGTTGTTACTACAGTCACTGAAACATTCAACTCACACAGCGAGAACCGATAAACAAAAGAAACCTCGAAGCTAACGCTGCTAGCATCACGTGGTTTACTTCCGCCGGATGTCCCACGTGAAAATTTACCGTAGAAACAGACACCGCGCTTTCACTTCCGCCTCGAACTAATATTTTCAGTTTTTTCTGGTTTTGACTCAAAATATTTTCTGAAAGCTGGATTTACACAAATGTAAAAGTGATTTCAACATGTGAATAAATTAATAAAAACTACAGTTATGTCACGCTGTCATTCCTAATGCATAACAATAAGATTTGATTATGTATCTCTTTAACACAAGAAAACATTTGAGATGTCATCATGTCCCAGTTTGTGTGTAACTTTTCACAAAATATTTTCATAAGTCCACCACTCTGATCTTATACCAGAACTGTAAATACAGAACAACATTTAAGTTGGTTGAAAATACAAATATTTTTTCACTCATTTCTTTTGGCATTAATTGAAAAAAAGTTTCTGATCATATGAGCAGATAAAGAATCATTAGTGGAATAGCAAAAGCAAAAGAAATGGACTAGCAGTGCTCCTCAGAAACAAAAGCTGTGATGCAGCTCATGTAATCGTGACAGATCACCTTCAACGTCCAGATTTCACTCTGCAGGGCTGCTTTGAGGACAGTCATTGATCCATACTACCGAAACCATTGAACCAATATCAGAATCATGACTGCATATCTAAACTTTTCTACAAAAAACACAATGAAGTCTGATTTACATCAGAAAACACAGGTGTAGTCAGAACAACTCATAAATATAAAAGTTAGCATATTTGTTGGAGTAAGGAAGATGCAAGCTGATTCTTTTCCAGATAATTTATTGAAAGAAAAGAAAACAGTTCATGATCACACATCGGTTCAGAAGTTCAGGAGAGGAAACTGTATTAATTCAGCCAGAATCAGTTTTATACAATAAAGTCAATAAGACCGCAAAGTTGGGCAAGTCCATGAAAAGACATATGGGTACCCAACTGACACTTTACTTTATCAATTAATCTTGATTTCACCAATAGTGAATATGAAAGGTTATTGTGCTTTATATGATAAAAACACCATAACCAAATATGAAACAAGCAATAAACTACATTTTGTTAAATGCCATCATCAAAATAAAGCAAATATACATCAGATACATTGATCAATGTTTCAGTTGTTCTTAATCGAAGATAACTCCACATAGGTCAGTATTTCGCCTTGATTCAAAGAAATTGTTGTTTTTAAAGCCTGGGGGATAACAGCAAGAACATCTTAACTGAGTTGAGTTTGATGCCTTTTACCTTCAGCTCACCGGACAAATAGTTTCTCTCACTTCTTACTAGTAGAGCATTTCTCTACAGAGGTTTCTTCATACCAGACACGGCCTAAATGGTGCGTTCACACCAAACGGGTTTCACACGTCTTGAGGAGTTTTTGTTACGCATAATACGTTTGGTATGAAAGCACCATAGCTATCATGGGAGAAATAGAATCCATGTCTGAAATTTTATAATCTGTCAGTCAATAATTCCCATTCTTACCTGTGTGTTCGCATATGACGAACCAAATCACTTTTCTGTATGAAAGATTTATCACACACTTCACAGAGATACGCTTTCTCCCCAGTGTGAGTTTTCATGTGTCGAGGCATACTACTGAACTCACTTAGTAATTTACCACACACTGTACAAGACGACAACTTCACACGCTTGTGAGTTTTTAGATGACGGGTCAAATCACTACGTTGTCTGAAAGATTTATTACATAATTCGCAATTGTATGGTTTATCTCCCGTGTGAACTTTCATGTGCATAGTCAATTTGTATTGTTGTTTAAAACCTTTTCCACAAGTAGGACAGGGGAAAGGCATCTCCCCAGTGTGGGATAATGTGTGGTTGGCTAAATCGCTGCGCTTTCTAAAAGACTTGCCACACTTTTCACAACTATGTGGTTTCTCATCCGTGTGAGTTTTTGTGTGACAAGCCAAATCACTTCTCTGTCGGAAAGATTTATCACACAATTCACAAGAAAACGGTTTCTCACCTGTGTGTGTTCTCATGTGATACCTCAAGGTAGTTTTCTGAATAAAACCTTTACCACAGTCTAGACACTGGAAAGGTTTCTCACCTGTGTGCGTTCTCATGTGACACAACATGGTAGTTTTTTGGATAAAACCTTTACCACAAACCAGACACTGGAAAGGCTTCTCACCTGTGTGGGTTCTAACGTGGACAGTTAGGTCAGGTTGCCTAGGAAAAGCTTTACCACAAGTCAGACACTGGAAAGGCTTTTCACCTGTGTGGTGTGTCATGTGAACCTTTAGGTCAGGTTGCCTGATGAAACATTTCCCACAAGTCAGACATGAAAATGGCTTCTTGTTTGTGTGAATTCTCATGTGAGATACCAAGTACCTGTACCTACCAAAACTTCTGCCGCATACCTTACATGAGATCAAATTAGTTTTAAAACCATTTGGTTCTGATTTGTCCACATTGCTCCGGTGGTTTGCAGTGTCCTGAAGTTTCTTCTCTGGCTGCAGATCTTTATCTCCACTTGATCCTGAGGCTTTCTGGTTGCTTTCCTGCTGTTGTTGGCAATCTGCAGGGTTGTTCACATAGAGGAGTTGGTCCTGGTTTGGTTCTGGTTCACTGTTATCTTGTTGCTTATAGGTAGAAGAAACCATGCATGTTTCAGGTTCTTGCTTCACTACAAGTTGCTTTTCATCCTGTTCACAGTAGAGATCCTCATGTTCCACTTTAATCGGATTGAGTTCTGGTTCCTCTTTAATACGTACAAGTTCTGGTTCTTCTTGTTCTTCTTTAATCTTCACGAGTATTGGTTCTTCCTGTTCTTTAATCTGTATAGATTCTGGTTCTTCCTGTTCTTCTTTAATTAGTTCAGGGTCCAGTTCTTCTTTTGTCTCCATCATCTGCTGCAGTTCTGGTCCGTTGTGGAATATTTGGTCATCAGAAGAAGTCATAGAGTTGTTGGACTCCTGCTTCATTAAAAGCTGCCCTTCATTTTCAAAGATCCATAGTTCAATCTGTTCTTCTTTGATTGAATAAGGTTCTGGTTCCTCTTTTGCCTCAGTTATCTGCTGTGGTTCTGATTCCTCTTTCATCTCTGGTCATAGAGCTCCACTCGTCCACCAGGAAGGAATCAGCGAGAACCTTCCCGTCAGAAACAGACGTGGAGGTGTGTACGGCCTGGGGAAGAAAGAACAGCAGAACTTTAGCAGTTTCATGGAATGTGACCCAGAAGCTAACAAGCTTAGCTGGTACTTCAGATGAAACCAGACATGTTGGGTTGTCATTTATTCATTGTAAAGCATCTCTGAAGGTCCTGAAAAGGCACTGAAAAGCACTACGCAAGTCTGGTATCATTTAATTTTAATTATTCACATTTTAACATGTTTGATTTGTGAAGAGTCATCACAAAGTATTGAATATTCGAGGAAATGAGGCAGTTCCTAATTTCCATGATTAATCTGAAAGATCCAAGAGTGAATGCTTGTTGAACAGCAGAAAGTCCCCAGTGAGCTGCTCATGGTGAGGGGAAGTTTATCTGACTAGTGCATTCACAAAGCCATGCGCATCACAAACCATATGAGAACGTATTGGTCTCAAACTATTTTTATTTAAAGGAGCAAATTTATATATATAAAAAAAACCAACACTAAATATGATGTGTATTTTTAATGGGACATTCATTTCCAAAATCTTATGACAGCTGCTGTTCGTTCCTCCAATCTAACAGTTTGAAATTACCAAGTCCAAACTGTCAATGCAAATCATAATCACAAGTACCTGAAAAAATGGACATTTCCATGTTTTTAAAATATTATTCAATTTTACAATGTATAATAAAGCTGCTGTCTTTCTTATACTTATAGTTAAACTGATGGATTAAACTCGCCGAGGGTTTTTCTCTTTCTCAGAAGTTAACTGAACTAATTTTCTTCGCTCCTCTGTCTTCTCATTGATCCACCATGAGATCTTAATACAAACCAAAGATCAATGCTGTTTTTTCTGCTGTTGTCTGATGTTTTATCTTTACTCATTAATGGATATGATTTCAAATCTGAGTAACTTTATTCAAAACTGGAATTCAAGTGAAAGTAAAAGTTCAGGTTTTGTAAACAACTTAAGGTACAAAAACACAAATTGTAATTACAGCAACAGATGTAAATGTAACTGATTACTTGTCGTTGTTCTGACCCGATACCCGCTACAGAGGCATAGCTCTAGTTTTATGTGTTATGCAAAATAGTTTTATCATGGCAGTGGCATCATTAGGCCATCATCATTACACACTGTGTGTAAAGATGTCATCTCTATTAACACACATTAATACAGATGAATGGAAAAAAATGAAACAGATATTAATGTTTAGAATGAAACCAGAAGGTTATACAATATATAGCAACATTTAATGGAAATAAACTCCATAGAATCATATTAGAATATTTTCCCTTCACTGCCCCTTCCAGACTGGTTAAACTAGTGATTTTATTAATTAACATTCTCAGTAAAATGCTTTGAATATTTTATACTCAGAGTTTCTGTTTCTCCTCTTCAGCTACTTTTCTCAAGAAAAGGAGCTTGGCTCCAAGAACCAACTAAAAGTAACTAAACAAAGCTCATGTTTTAGTTTGACAGGAAGTGACTGGAATGTTCTGGCCTTATAAGGTGTGATCAGGAACTTAACAGCAACACCGATTCAACCAGTCTGGGGAGGCAGTGAAGGGTTTTTATTTCCTCTGAGAGGAAAGGGAACTAAAATCAGGCTCTTTATCAGATGGAGCTCAGCCACAATGTGTCCACCGAACTGTGCAGGTTCCTGTGGACCTGAAATGATAGGATATGCCTTATATCCTATCATGTTAATTTTTATACATGACAACATGTCGCCACATATTTTTTGTGCGTACACTTTATACATGTGGCTCCTGGTATTTTGTCAAGCTCACATTCTTCCCAGGATTTAAGCTCCTTATCATCAGTCACTACTTGCCGGATCGTCTTGTTACGGCTCCTCATCTATTCTCATGTCTCTAGTTTGGATTTATTTTTGTTCCTTGGACTCGTCTCATTTTTTGCAAGTTTGATTCTTCATTCTTTCCATTAAATCCACAACAGAACATTTCCGCCTCCTGCCTGCTGCATTTGGGTTCAGAGTTCAAGCACACATCAAGACAATCAATGTTTGAAGTTTGTGCTGACTTGGTTGTTGGATAGCAGGTCAGAGTCCAGGAGGAGGTTGTTTTGTTAGCTTGTTTTTATAAAACCTCCTGCAGCTGTTATAAACTCTCACCTCCTCAGCATCCAGCTGCTGATGCCTGGTAACCAGACATCCATCTGATTTAAGAGGACAGGAGAAGGGAAATGTTTAAACTCCACCTCCTCACCGGATAAAGTCCAAAATATTTGTTTTATTCGGAGGTTTCTGCTTTACAATCTGCTGGAATGTTCGTTGTTCTAATCAGTTTTGTATTGCTTCAATTGTTCCTGATCATTGATCGATGTAAACAACACGGACACGTCCTGCATGTTCATCTGGTTCCCTGATCATATTCTCTGTGTTCCGGTGTTAATTCCACCAGAACCGTGCAGTGAACATACCGGGAGGTTCCGAGATGATTCGGGTTTTCCAGCAGTCTGAGCTGATTATCGATCTCTTCCTCCTAAAGGGAAACTTTGCTGAATGTTTCTCCACCTGCAGCAGCCAGTCGATTATCGATGGATTCTCTCTGATGCTGAACCGAAGATATTGTTACTACAGACATTCAGCTCACACAGGAAACATATTCTGACCGACGGTGGACAGACGGAAGCCTGGAAGCTAACGCTGCTAGCATCTTGTTTACTTCCGCCGACTGTCCCACACTGAGAGAGTTCCTCTAGAAACAGTTTCCACTCTTTAGGTTCCGCCTCCAGCTACAAACATTTACAACTTTACAATAATAATTTCCAAAACATGATAAAGTTGACAAAATCTAAATTAAATAGTTTTTTTGTCAAATAAAATCCTTAAAGACATTAAAATGTAATGTTTATGACTTGAAACGAAAGTCATTGCTGCGACATATAAAACAGAACAAACCTACACAAAGTTGATAGTCAAAAATAGAAACAACGGCAGTTTGATCTGATCTCTGAACAGAAGCACCTGAGTAGCAACAACCCTCAGCTGTGGTTTCATTCCTAAACCAGTCTGCCCATTAAGAGCCAGTTGGGTTACAGGTTTGGGCCCATCACATGCAGTGAAGATGGAGTCTATCTTTCCCATCAGAAATATAATCATACCTTCAGTAACAGACTGCTTTGTCCTCAGGGCACAAAAGAGCGACATCACAGATCCTTCCTCCTAGCAGCTGTTCTCAGACCATCACTGCTGTTCTTAGTGCAGTAGATTCCAGCAGAGTAGCTCCCTGCTCAGGATTATTGTAATACAGGTTTGCTACTATTAATAACTGTGCAGTGCTGTATTTACTGTGTTGTAAATGTACTCTTATTGTGCAGTTTCTTACTTTTATATTTTTTTTACCAATTTGGATCCATGTTTGGCTTATTAAAATTTTTTGATTCATTATTTATGAAATTAAGTTAGAAATTGTTTAGTTAAATTTGAGCCATCGGGAAGAATTTATCAGTATTTTGTGAAGTAATAAACTCAAAACTACAAGCAGAAGAAACTTCATATGAAGAATCATCACTGACACTTATTTCCAATGAAGTTCGACAATTTACTCACAAAATAGCTTCAAAATAGCTTAGAAACTTTACAGCTGAATTATCTCTAAATAATCTCTACCTACTGACATGCAATCAGCTACTGATGGAAAAGAAAAGAAAGTTATACATACACATTTAATAATAAAGTTGGAAAATGAGATTAATGAACAAACTATGGCAAATGAAATGGGGTACTGAAAAAATAACTTAAAACTACTTAAAACAAGAAAACAGATCAGCAGAACCACAGAGCAGCTAAACAGCATCACAGATCAGCGCGGGCCCCTGCGGTGACCTCTGACCCCTCTGTGGCCTCTACAGTGTTAGAGGGGCCGATGTTTGAAACACTCATAGCAGTGAACCGTGACCCAAACAAACCTTACAAAGGATCATGGTTTGGATCATGTATGATAACTGAGTGACACGATGGGAAGAAAACGACAGTCGTCTTATTTTACTGATGTATCCAGTTCAGACAAACAAAACTCTGACCTTATTGTGATTCATCTGGTCACCCAGATTAGAAAATAATGTCTGGTCCAAGAGAAATGTTCAACCGCTGGATGGCTCATTGGGAGGAACCAGGAGTGTGCTGGACACGGCGGGCTGGACGGCTTTAACTCGTCTCCAGGCGACACTTTGACTTGTTTTCTCCATCCATCAGAACAAGGAAAAATCAGGTGTTGCCCTAACTTGGTAATTTTGATCAAACTACCAACTTTGTTTGCGTCTGGAACCCACTGCTGCAAAACGCATTCAAATGATTTAATACACGGTTTATAGATAAGACTGGATCTTATCTCATTTGTATGAGTCACATTACAACTTTATATGATTCTCCACAAAATCAGCCTGTGTGTCTGAAGTTCCTGGGGTGACGAAGAGATTGACCAATTCAACAAGGGTCCTGCTTGTGAGTTTTAAGGTGAATAGCCAAGTTTCCACGACTTTTAAAAGATTTATCACATAATTTACAAACACACAACTTCACTCTTGTGTGAGTTCTCCAATGAGCAGTTAATGAAGAATTTGAGGTGAAACGTTTGCCACAATTTACACATGAGTAAGGTTTCTCACCTGTGTGAGTTCTCAGGTGAATAGTCAGGGTACCTCGCTGATTGAAAGCTTTCTCACACAGTTTACAAGGAAAGGGTTTCTCACCCGTGTGAATTCGAAGGTGGCAAATTAAGCTAGATTTTAGAGTGAAGAATTTATGACACACTTCACAAGAATAGCGTTCGTCGCCACGGCGCCTTTTCCTGTGATTGTTTTTTCTGGAAGATGGGGCTGAATATTTTCCATGCTTCGGGCATGACAAAGGCTTCCTACTCATGTGAAGAGCCAATAATTCAGTCTTGTACTGAACTTTTTTAGTGCAAGACTGAAAAGATTCATCATCATCACTGTCACAGGATGAAGTTGTTTCTCCTGTTTCATGTCTCAGTGGTGAATCGTCCATATTGTCCCTGTGGATTCTGGTGTCCTCTGGTTCCAGATCTGCATCTTCCTGGATTTTTCTATGGTGATGCTGGTTCTCAGCCTCAGGTTGGTTTGCAAAAAAGATCTGGTTCTGGTTTGGTTCACAGTCACCTTTTTGCTTTGTAGTTTGAGTCACAATGAAGGTTTCAGGCTCCAGCTTCACTACAAGCTGACCTTTAACCTGATCACCATAGAGATCCACCTGCTCTTCTTTAATCTGCAGAGGTTCTGGTTCTGGTTCCTCTTTAATGTGTAGAATCTGCTCTGGTCCATGGTTCAGTATTTCACTCGCGGGGTCCAGAGAGGCGTTGGTCTCCTGCTTCACTACGAGTCGCCCTCCATCCTGAACGATCCACAGTTCAACACGCTCTCCTTTGATTGGGCTTTTTGTCTCAGCTGCTATGGATACCTGGAAAAACGTGTATTAAAACACAATATTTTAATAACAGTAGCATCAGAATGTATATGACTTTTTTTCATAATGGAAAAGTAAATATGATTCTTTGTAATAAAGATCATAGATATCAGGAACTTCTGGACAATCCAGGTATGGATCTTGTATTATATTATCTATAAATATGCAGTTTGCTAAACACAAGCAGATTAAGGACATGGATTACTGGAACTCAGTAGAACCTGTGAAACTCCAGCGAACTTCATGTCCAATAGAGTTAAGATAACGTTGAAAAGTAATGGAGGCCACAAAAGCTTGACACTTTGAGCACAATTTGGACATTTTTATGTAGCGGTGTACTTGCTTATGTAGTTTAGATATAATTGGTTGTGTTCAGTTTTTGCTGAGGGGGACAGAAAATGTAATCTGCTTTACAAGATACCCTGAAATTACACTGTCCAGAGTCATAACTGGGCCTGAAATTCACTGGAGATGTTGCACATTATATGATCAATTCCCGTACATTTAGTTTTTATAATGAGGGAAATTCCTGCATACAATAACAGCGATGTGTGAGCACTTCCAGCAGTTTCTCCTTCTCTTTTTAAATTATACGACTCGGCTAATAGAGCTACAGAAACATGTTGAGGAAACAGGTTACCATGGAAACAGATTTATATCCTAAATAATTTTCGTTCAGCAGCGGTGAAAAGAAATTAGACTCAACAAGAAATGTGATATTTAAATTTGCTGAAGACACACAGTGCAGAGAGAAGACATATGGAGGACTAATCCTGCCAAAACTGATCATGAAAATAGAAATAAATAAATGGTTTCATAAAGTTATTAATGTGAGAATTATTTCTAAACTTAGTTGATTATACAGAGTGACAGTTATATTTGTCCAACAATTTTAATGTCATTTTCCATTTTATTTCGAATCTTACTGTTTTATTAGCTTCTGTATGTAATTATTTGAACTATTTTTACATTTAGTGTTAATTTAATATTTTTTAATTTACTGTTACTTTGTTCAAATGACTGATTTATTTTATTTTCATTTCCTCCCTGTTTTCTGTTTATTTACAGAT
The DNA here is from genome assembly GCA_903067055.1 of Poeciliopsis paucimaculata. Classification (NCBI taxonomy): domain Eukaryota; kingdom Metazoa; phylum Chordata; class Actinopteri; order Cyprinodontiformes; family Poeciliidae; genus Poeciliopsis; species Poeciliopsis paucimaculata. The sequence goes on along the minus strand of CAEGAD010005397.1, from coordinate 7,277 downwards.
TTCTTCTTACATTTTCTCATGTTGTACTTTGTTTTTCCTTTGATGTGACAAAGAGAGAAATTCAGAGTCAGTTTCTGTCTTATCCATCAGTACCAAAGTTCAAGTGCTAAGTTACATTTTTTATTTATTGGGTGTAATAATTTTAACATTAGCTGCTTCACCAAGTTGTTTATTTATTTCTAGTTTTTCTGCCAATTTGGCAGGATCAGTCCTCCATAGGAATGAAGGAGCTGAGTTATAGCAGAAAAAGTTGATCTAAGAGCTGAAAACTAGAGGAGGGACAGTTGTTAGTAGTGAGGCAGCATGTTGGGGTCCGGGCCGGGGGCCCGGCTCCTGGACCAGCTGCAGTGTGGGGGTCTCCTGAGCCCTGCTGGTAGACAAACCCTAAAGCAACGGATGAACAATAGAAATGAACTAAAAGTGTAACACAAAATGCATCCCTGACTCCGTCACATTCAGAAAGGGAAAGAAAAAAGTGTTGGCGTAACGCAGCGTTGAATCATATCGCAGTGACAGACCGACCGTGTGGAGATGAGCTGGCAAACTGAAGACTGAAGGAACGGCTCCGGCTCGGAGCCGGACGGTCTGACCCGTCCTGTCGACGTCCGCTGGCCTGAAATGCTCGCTGCACAGCGTGGCCGACACGCCGGCAGAAAAGTCTTCGCTTCCGGCAGCCACTTCCCACTGCTTCCTGCGCACTGTCTCTTTTGAAAATCTACAAGATCAAAAACGTTCAAGAAGCAAATAAAAAGTTTCATTCACATCAGTTTAGTTCAAGCAGGAAACATTTCTTGGTTGTTTTGATCTGGAGCTTAGAATAATTTAGAGTCGACCTGAAAGCAAGTTCTGAAAAACATCAAGTTAATTCATTGATCTACTTTACTACTAATATTGTGATCTGGAAATGTGCAAAGTTTAAAATGTACAGAGAGAAAAATCACTGGATTTATTTATCATAACACGAGAAGTCATAATAATACAAGAAAAAGTTACAATATTACGATAATAAAGTTGCCATAATACAAGAATATAATGGTTTTACAAATAATAAAATACTTGATCTTTAAACACATTAGCATCAAATTATCATCAGTCTGATGACTCTGAAACAATTGTATAAATGACTGAGTTTACGACGCTTTTTTCTCTTTAAAACAGTCTCTGTTTTAAAGAGACTGTTTTAAAGTCTCTTTAAAACAGAGAGAAACAGAGACAGTCTCTGTTTCTCTCTGTTAAAGAGAAACAGAGACTGTTTCTCTTTAAAACAGTCTCTGTTTTAAAGAGAAACATAATAACTTTATAAAGTTATTATAATTTTATCCTCATAATTTGGAATAATCGCTTAATCCAGCCCTAATAATCCGTCATACTGAGAGATGCGGTAAAATGAATCTGATTAGATTTATAATAGTCTTTGCAGAGATTAAAAGTATTTAAAAAATAACAGGCACACTTGTTATTTTAATAAAGCATTTTTTATATTTGTGTTTGAACTGTTCAGGTTTCAGTTACAACAAAATTTTTTCCTGTATAGCATTCATAAATTATTAATCTAAGCTACAGTTGTATTACATTAAGAGTTTTATTATATTAGCGTGTTTTTTTAGGAAATGGTTCAGTTTTTGGACAGTAGCAAAACAAAATGTATGTTATTTAACCTCCAGACATGAATGAGTCTTAATTCCACCTAAATCAACATGCAGTAAAGTTAACATGTACATAAAATACATCTGAGTTGATTTTTAAATGCATCAGAAAGTTCTTACGAAACGACCACTGACATTTGTTTCAGCTGCTCTGCAGAGTGTTCCCATGTATCGGCCTTCAAACTGTCAGATGTTACGATGTTTCCTGCTGAATTTTCTTTCTGTGTCTTTCCATGAAGGTTCCTCCGGAGCTTCATGTTTTCCTGCTGAAGAAGTTTGTTTTTCAGCACCAGTTCAGAAATCTTCTGGGCAGAAATCTCTTGATCTGCTTTCAGCTGTCGTTTCAAAGCCTCGTTTTCAGCGATCAGTTTCAGCTTTCCCGAAAACCCTGAAAAGAAAAAATATGCACCTCATCAAAATGAGTTTTAAAACAACAAATTAGGAAAATGCATAACAGAGATATCTGCAGTTGACAGAAAAGCTACTGGACTACAAATACCATTCAAACATGTTGCCATGACAAAAGTGACCAAAACTTATGTCACAAATGGTAAAAAAAAAACTAATCACTGCTTCAGATTTTGGTTGAATAATGATATGTATGGCTGCTGTAAACTAAAAACTGATGGCAGAAAAAAATCCAACGCATTTTTACGGCAACAATAAAAAGATTGGGAGAAATATGTGTGAACACCAATGGAAACGATGTTGACGTGTTACTGAGTCAGCGTTTTGTTTTGCTGCAGCTTCTGCTAACAGAAAACTATGTGAACATGGAAATGACTTTTGGAAATAAAATATCCATTTTCTACTATGAATATGAAACCAAATGAAACAATTCAGAATGTGAGATTTCTCTTTGGAAGTGAACATAATGTTCTTACATAAAGTTATCTAGTGCTTTATTCTTTTTGACATCATACTGTCAAACATATCTTCTGTGTATCACAGTTTATATGTGCAAAATACAAACTTGGTGAAAACATCTTAACAGGAGCATCAGAGAGTCCCGGCTGTGAGCGACGGCCTGGGTTCTTCTCACTCTGGAGGCTTTCACTGCAGAGAGATTTTTGTTTAATAAATTACTAATTTATTATCAATCAGTCATTATGTTTATTGTACATATTCTGATTCTAATGACTTGTTTAGATTATTTACTGCAGAGATACAGTATGTAACTTTTACTAAAACTACTTTTTAGCATATTTGTTGAATCTGTCGCCATGTTGTGACAATGGAGGAGAAGATGGAGGAGATCGATCTTCTCATAGATTATCTGTCTCATCAGCCATCACAACATGGTGACACTTTCAACAAATATGTTAAACAAATTGTCAAAAAAGTTTTAAAAAATAAACCAGGTGTTCATGTACTCTAGGTGGCAAAGTGTGTCTTCTTGTTTTGATGCTGGGGATCCGTGGCACTGGCGCCGGTCCCAGTCCTGGTCCTGGTCCCGTCTGACTGGTTTGGAGGTTTTGGAGGCTTTGGGATCAAAAGAAACCGGATCTGGAAATCTGTCTGTTGGCTTGCCTTCAGGAAAATGCTGAAAACCAACAGCAAAGTAAGAAGTGCTTCTATAGAGCTACCCAGGGCAAAAATGTAGTCAAATTCAGACTTCTAATGGCAAATTTTACAACTTATGAAAAGTTTGTAACAGCGGGTTCTGGGTCAACTCATCATAAACAAAAAGTAGGCTCACTATTCACAACATATACCTTCAAATTATCTATCAATCACGCATTGCCATTATGAAACTAATTGCAGTTACCTTCGTACAAACGAACATGTGGTAGTTTCCATTGATCATCGTTTCATTCAAGCGGTTATGAGGTCGACCGCAGGCGTTGATCCATCGCTTACATTTTTCCAGACTCCGTTTGGGTTTGGGAAACGGGATAAAGTGTATCCCGCCCTCTAGGCGCTCCGGGTAGCGGGTGTCGGAGTTACATGTTCCCCACTGACAACGTTTAACCATAATTCCCGGTTATTTACACCAAATCTCTGCCTTCGCGAGCAGGAACCCCGACAATGTTGTCGGAGGTAAAGATGGCTTCCGTTCCTCCAGGTAAGGGGCGTTTCGCTGATTGGTCAGTTGCTGCGTTGATGGACGGGTGACGTCATGTCAGTGGAGTGAGGGGGTGACCATGTTTGGGCAGAAAAGTCAGACGCGTTTGTTTAACAAAGACACGTTGGTTTAAGTAGCACGATAGTAGTCATGTTTATTCTTACCTGTGAAAGGTAAAGCCGCTGGCTCTGGTTTGATTGGTACAACGGTTACAACAAGAATGAGGCTAAAGAGCTACATCCAAAATGGCGGCAACCTTACAATACAGGCTCCGTGGAGCAAGTATCGAATAGATTCCATAATCTATAGATTATATAAAGAATAGATAATCAATACTACTGAGAGCCTGCTGTAGAGGTAAGGCTGTTAGCGCGTTATTAGTTTACTTCCGCCGGAAATGTTCTTCTTCTCTTCTATTGTGATCGACAGCTTGCAACTTCCAGGTGAACACCGCCACCTAGTGTAGCAACACATCCATTACGTTTTCATTTTTACTTTTGTATAATGAAGACAAATAAATAGTGCTTTCCTCAATGTGTAAATATCCTCTTTGTGCTCTAAATTCACTGTAATGTTTTTCTATTTTGTTCATAAATATTCAGACTTAGGAATTATTCCAAGAACACTGGAATGATGCCCTGATTCAAATAAACTTTAATTTAATGAATAATAAATTATTAATTGTAATTTTAAATTTAAATTTTTATTTTTATTTAATTGAAATGACCTGAACCAGCTTCTGTCTGTGTTTCATGTTTATTTCTTACCCACCTCTGTGACTTAGCCTGACCCCAATTGCTAAGCATTAAGTTATATGAGCAAAACTTCATTCAAAGTTAATGACATTTTGAATGAAACAAATTAAATTACACTGTCTACAGAACACTTTAAAAATTTTAAATTAAAAAATGTTTAAATAAATTACAAGTAACAAAACAACTTAGAAAACTCAATCTGTAAGAAATAAGATATTAAAAGATAATAAGATAATATCCATAACATCCACATAGAGACATTTCTAGAGTCTGGGCTCTTGCACAGAGAAGCTTCCATCCCCTTATGTTTTTATTCAGGAGTGGAAACAACACAAGACCTTAAGGGTGTCATAATTGGTCCTGCCCGATTACAACAGGACAGGTTATAAAGGTCAAATAAAAACAGAAATCAGTGAACAAAAAGCTGGTTTTAGACTCTGTAAACAGAAACCACATCATAGATGAAGCAGAAACAGATTTATTCCAAGCTTGATGATGAAAAAGCAAGAAATAAAGTTTCTATTAACAAAATAAATCAAATAGGAGCAGTTTGAGGATTATGAGCAACAGCTGCACACAAATACAAGAGAATCAACTGACAGCTGAGCACTGGCGGCACCTGCTGGTTTTACTGGGAAACTGTTATTGATGTGAAAACAATTATTGCATAAAACAGATCCATGATCACTTTTAAATTCATCCAAATATGTAAAACTATGTAATTGGCTATGATAAAATGAGCAACAAATACCAAGAATGTCATTATTGATATAATTACTATAAGATATTACTGGAGGAACACAAATGTGAAGAAAATGTTTATTAGGGGCTTACAGTGGAAAATGCTTGGATTTGTTCGGTGTCTCATAGTTTTCTGGATTTAAGGTGATGTTTTAGTTTGAAATCTACTCAAGTGCTTGTACAAGAGGCTTGATTTTTCAAAATTATTCTTTTCTTGACCAACAGATGATTCTGCGACTCAAAATATAGAGGTTGGACTGTTTGCAAAATAAGTTATAAAAATAAAAGTATTTTGATTCTGAAATGATTCTAATTCTAAGAACAAATAGTATTTTTTAACAGTTTGGTAAAATATCTTATGATAAATGTGAATTTGACAGCAAAGAATTCATTACATAATTCATGACAAGATTGCATCTCATCTGTGAGTCCTCATGTGTCGATTGAGAACATTTCTCCATCTGAAAGATTTCTCACACAATTCACAGGAATACGGCTTTTCACCCGTGTGAGTCCTCATGTGACAAGTCAAATCGTTATTCTCTCGAAAAGATTTCTCACACATGTCACAGGAGTACGGTTTCTCACCCGTGTGAGTTCTCATGTGAACTGTCAAGGTGCTTTGCTTATTGAAAGCTTTTCCACAAGTCAGACATGAGAAAGGCTTCTCACCTGTGTGCGTCGTTATGTGATAAGCCAACTGACTACTGCCACTGTAGGATTTACCACAAACTTCACAGGAATAAGGTTTCTCACCTGTATGTGTTCTCATGTGTCGTACCAAATTACTACGATCTCGATAGGCTTTTTCACACAACTCACAGGGATACGGCTTCTCACCTGTGTGAGTTCTCATGTGTGCAGTCAGGGCAGGTTGCCTGGGGAAACCTTTCCCACAGGTCCCACAGGAGAAAGGCTTCTCACCTGTGTGTGTTCGCATGTGACAAATCAAATTACTGCTGTTAATGAAAGATTTATCACATAGTTTGCAAGCAAAAGGCTTCTCTCCTGTATGAGTCCTCATATGCACGGTTAGGATTTGCCGAGTGGTGAAACATTTGCCACATACGTCACATAAAGGTAATTTCTTTTTATGTCTTTTTAGCTTAGTGTTGTCCACATTGCCACTTTGTTTTCTGTATTTTTTGTGTCTTTTCTCCTTCAGCTTTCTCTTATTATTTGATCTGGAGCCTTGATGATTGATTACTTGCTGTTGTTGATGTTCAGCTTCAGGGGGTGTAGAAGATGGTAGATGATTCTTAATTGTTTCACTGGAGTTTTTTTGATCTACAGGAGGAGTCTGAGTACAGTGACTACCATCCCTTTTCACCAAAACTTCCCCTACATCCTGAAAGATGCAGAGTTCAACTTGTTCGTCTTTTACTTGCCAAGCTTCTGGTTCCTCTGTCACCTCAATGATCTGTTTAGGCTCCTCCGGTTCGGTATTTCCAAGTTCTGGTTCTTGGTGGAAGATTTTCTCAGTCGGAGGAGTCAACCTTAAGGTGTCACTCTCCTGCTTCATTACAAAATGTCCATCCAGATCCTTGCAGATTTGCTTCTGTTCCTCTTTAATCTGGACCACCTTCACCTCCGGTACATTGTGGAATATGTGCTCATCAACAGAACTCACTATAGAGGCCTTGGTCTCCTGCTTCACTAAAAGTGGCTTTTCATCCTGTTTTTCAGTAATAGATTGAGGTTCTGGTTCCTCTTTCATTTCACTGATCTGCTGTAGTTCTGATTCCTCATGTTCCTCGTTTAAATCTACAGTGTCTGACATCTTTTGATCAAGAGTAGAGTTTCTTTCTTCATTTATGAGAAAGTGATCAGCAACAACCCTCCATGTAGTAACAGACATGATGCTGCAGAAGACCTGAAAGAACAGCACAACATTAATAGTTTGTAAACAAAAAAAGTGTTTGGTGGATAATGGGGAAAAACAAAATGTAGATAATATTTTAATTAATTAATCTTTTTTTTTTTTTTTTTTTTTTTTTTTTTTTAATATTTTAAAATTTTAATAAAATTTAAATTTTTAGACATGGGTCGTAAAAAAAATAAAATAAAAAA